>JAJJXL010000047.1:0-258030 GCA_024516145.1 Pyronema domesticum
AGAAGGAATAAGAAGAATGTAAAATGGAGGAGTTCGCTGTATACGACCGAGTCTGCCGTGATCGACCGTAGATGAAGGCTGGAGGAAGTCGGAGTTGGTAATGAGGATGAGGAATCGATGGATGAGAGGAACAGTTAGGTATTTAAGAATCAATTGAATGTACCCTAAGACTGAGTGCCAAGTCCAAATCAAGAATCATATGTTACCGAGGAAGCTCAGCGGAGATGATCGGAAGACCGAAGGAACAATACCGAATGCCATTAAGATAAGACATGCAATAACGGAGTCTAGGTCGGCCGAAGGAGATGAGGATTGTCATAGGTGATAAAGACCAATACGTGGCATAGTGGCCCTGAGGCAGCCGACAATACAGGAAACCTTATCTTGCAGACAAACCTTCGGTTAGCCTGATATGATGAAAATAAGCGCATATGGACAAACGGATATGAATGTTGGATCCTATCGGAAGCCACAGGAGGCCCGGATGACATCTACCATGGTGAAGTGTTGGCAAGGCACACAGACGGCACAGGAAGCCGCAGCCCAGATAAGGACGGATCAGGAAATCCGGCAACTAAGGACAAACACTTCACCTGAGCTGACGACGCATGCATAAGATGGGATATGTGCTCAAATGCCCTATGGAGGTCATATTATTAGACATAATATATTGGCAAATGACGGGTTTAGCAACAGCGCATGCACGATACGGCCGAGAGGATCACCAAGAGTCATCCGATTGGTTTGGGAATGATTTGGAGCGTTTGCATGGAAAAATTCGAAATATGGAATTTGTATGCGAAAAATATCATGCTTGCATGCTCTCTACCAACGTCAACCAGTACTTGGCGTTCCGACCACTGCAACATACCCGGTGGGTATATGAGTGGGGAGCTCAAGTCAGAAAACATAAAATAAGAAAAAGCCCCCCACTCGAAGAAGCTATCATCCAGCAAAAGACCCACAATCGTCCCATCAATTACAAGCAAGTCCCAGAAAGATATTAGTACCTCATACTCGACTATTTACACAATACTCGAAAAACCTATACAACAATACAACCAAGACCGTCTTCGAACAATAAGACCCTCACAGATTGCTGTTCACACTTGAACGCAATTTCCATCGACGATCTCGAAACGCTCCCTGAGATAAGCAGGAGACTTTAAGATTATAACACGTTATTACTCATCATCTCTACGAGAATCCCCAGAGAAGTAAATAATTCCCATCACTGGAATTATTACTTCTCATTTTTCTTTTTGGAGATATCGAGTTACCCTACTGTCGGTCACGAGACAGCCCCCGGTTAACACTATAATCTTACTCAACACCTCACCGAGCATATTGAGAAACGTCCCACAAGAAATTCAGAACCACAAAACAAAAAGAACAATGCCTGAGTCCATGGAAATCGACTTCCTACCTATGCCTTCTTGGGCATTGGTGAGTACCAATACTGGTGAAATGGACAATATCCCACCTATCGAACCAATCAAACTTCACTCTGTCCCTGAATGGGGACGCACCCTCATGAGTCAACTACACCACACGGCTGCTGAAATCAACAGTCTCTGTGGACAAATCCAGAATGATGAATCAGAGGCATACTGCATCTTTATGCAAATGCAAAACGATTATCACAAGATCGAATCAAACCTCAATCTCACAATTGCTCAAGCCCAGCAACATGCAGCAGATGCTACAGGAGCCCACTTCAACCTCACGACAACTCAGTTTGCGGAGGTTGCTACTGCCCACATGGCCTTGAGGAGGCATGTGGAAATGATTACCATTAATGCTGCGGAAAATGAGGAATGAAGACAAAAAGTGCTCCAAGATTTTGCTCAACAAATGGAAGCAAATCAGAACATCTGGGTGGATTACCATAAGGATCAGGCAGCTAAGCAAGAAAAATTCAACAACGACTGCCAACGATGGGCCTCCGAGATGAATACCAGAGAGGCAAAGGCCAGAGTAGACCAAGAAAAGGTCAAAAAGGATTTACAAAAATTGAAACGCCTCCAGGAACAGCTACAACAGGATCACATCAATGCCTCAGCTGTTTCCCAGCAGGAACGAGAAGACATGCGGCAGTCATTTCGAGAAGAACTCCATGCCATTGGAGAAGAACTGAAGGTCCAATTCCAATCAGCACAACAGTCCCGCAAGGATATCGATGTACCCTCTGTCATCGATAGCATCCTAAGGCAACATGCCCAACAGGGAAGAATTCCCCTCCCAAACAGTGATGACCCAGAGTCAGAATATGACCTTCCACCTTCCCCACAAGACCAGCAATTGGGAAGAGGTTCGATCCAAAGTAGAAGGACCACTGAATCCAGAGACAGTAGCCCACTGGGAGGAAGGGTACCCCCCCCAGGGCCTCCACCTGGAGGAAGCAGCTGCAGCTCCTCCAGCTCGGACTCAGAATCAGATAGACCTAAGGATCTAGGGCAGGAAATATCAAGGCTCATTCGTGCCCTATGGAAGAAGGACAAAAGGAATTGCATCACCAAGCGACCAGAAGCAATTGTTCTAGGAAAAGCTCCCAAGATGAAGGAACCAGAGGTTTTCGATGGGGATAGAGAAAATTACATCCCATGGATGAAAGCAGTCAAGGAATATATGACTGTGCGATCTATCGACTTTAACACTGATGCAACCCGAATCCACTGGTTGGGGTCCCTCCTAAAGGGTGATGCCTGCCAATGGCACCAAAACCGAGTCGATACTACTGAGAAGGAATTACGCCCAGACAACTGGCCCTCATACATTGCAGCAATGGACCACTATTTCCATGATCCCCACCAGAAATGAAACTACACCAACAAGATGGCCAGGTTGCATTGGAAGTACAAGCCTGGATGCCATAAGACCGGCCTCCCAGCAGATCAATGGGGAATCAGGATGGCCATCTACCAAGAGAAGGCCCAAGTCGAAGGAGAAGTCCTGAGAGAAATTTACGACCAGGCATTCCCAGAGGATCTGGCCTGCCAGGCATGGACAGATGTTCAGGACTTGGACGACCCAAAGTATGAGTGCTTCAAGGCCAGACTCATCAAACTTGCAACTGCAAAAGAAGAACATCAGAACATGCATGAAAAGCCACTGCTCCACATTTATCAGGCTTCCTCTGAACCCAAACAGGAGAAGGAGAAGCGAAAGCGAGATGAAGACAAAAATCCAACCGTGGTAAAACTAAAGAGACCACTTGCACACCCAAGGGCGACCGAGAAAAGAAATTCCAAAACAACCGCGAAGCATTGGCTGGGGTTCCCCAGGCTGAAATCGACCAACACAAAGCAGACAAGGCCTCCTGCTGGCGCTGTGGCTGCAACAGCCACCATACTTTAGAATGCTTTGCAAAAAAGACCTCAAAAGGAACCGAATTGGTTACCACAGTAGCAGCTGTCACAAAGAAGGCTAAACGCCAACGACCTTCAGAAGACTCAGATGATGATGAGGATGCTGCCAAGGAACCAGTATCCAAGCGGCCGAAGAATGTTGCCACTGTAACCCAGACAGTATCAGACCCAGACCCAAAGCCAGCAAAAAGATGTTGGGAAGTAGAGACCTCAGACCTCTCTGATTTAAACTAGGAAAGCCTCATAAGATACGCAGAGGCATCCACAAGAAGAAGACGTATCAAGTTCTCAGAAGATATCAGTTGCTGGAGTCAAACGTACCAAAAATCAAGAACACCAAAAACAATTCAAAAAATCAAAACCTAATAAAAAAGAACCAGAGGTGAAGTTACAACTGGCCAACAGTAGACCACCCCGAGTTGGTTCCAGGCCAATAGTCCAAATGTATCTTTCAGTACCAGGACAAGAGACATTTGGGGTACAAGCAATGTTTGATACTGGAGCAGCAATACCCATTATCAGTTCCAAGTTCATTGAAGAAAACAACCTCCCAAGGATTACTTGCGATACAGCATTACGAATCAATGGAGCAGATGGGCATCCATTATTGGGAGCAGGAGAAGCCTTTACACATTCCCTTCTACTCCAATATAAATCCCACTTCACACGAGAGACCTTCGAAATCATGCCTCTGGAATCAGGAACAGACATAATCCTACCTTGCTGGTGGATGGCAAAACACCAACCTAACAAGTTTTGGGGAAAACCACAAGGCATCACTCTAGATTCCGAATTTTGTAAACAACACTGCACCAAGGCAGCAGCACAAGAATTCTCCCTGACAATGGATAAAGAAATCCTACACCACTATGATGCAACAATCATTGGTTACATTGCTGCAGTCAACTCTGAGACCAATGAAGTCGACCCTGCAACAATCGTACCACAAAAGTTCCAACAATATGTCGAAGTCCTAGGCAAAGAGCTTGCAGATAAGCTCCCTGATCACAAACCCTATGATCATGCAATAGATCTGAAGGAGGGTGAACAACCACCATGGGGACCAATGTACCCCCTCAATGAAACTGAATTACAAGCTCTGCGGGATTATCTCAAGGAAATGTTGGAATTGGGGAAAATCCGCCCATCGAAATCACCAGCTGCAGCACCAATCATCTTCATCCCTAAGGCCCATGGCCGAGGCGTCAGATTGTGTGTCGATTACCGTGGCTTGAATAAAGTCACCATTGCCAACAGATATCCCCTACTGATCATGTCAGAACTCCAAGATAGGGTCAGAGGTGCGAAAATATTCACCAAGATTGACCTCAAAAATGGATACAACTTGATTTGGATCAAACCAGGAGATGAATGGAAAACAGCATTTAAAACACGGTATGGACTATATGAATACACCGTTATGCCATTTGGGTTATCCAATGCCCCTGCAACCTTCCAGAATATGATGAACCATATCTTTAGAGACTTGCTGGACCAAGGATTGATTGTATACTTGGACGACATCCTGATCTATGTGGAAAAAGAAGAGGAACATGACCGCATTGTCATGGAAGTGTTGAAACGTCTAGCAGAGAATGGGCTAGCCATATCCCAGGACAAATGTTTTTGGTCAACCAACCGAGTGGACTTCCTGGGGTATGTTATCTCAAAGGATGGTATCGTGATGGCCCAAGACAAAGTTCAATGCATTCGGGATTGGGAATGACCAAGAAGTCTAATGGATGTACAGTCATTTATTGGCTTTGCGAATTTTTATAGATGATTCATCAAAGAATTCTCAAAAAATCGCTAAACCCCTCAGCGATTCAACAAAAGGGTCACTGAAAGACTGGATCTGGACAGATGCAATGACAGAAGCATTCGAGCGACTAAAACACTGCTTTACGACTGCACCTATCCTTACACACTTCAACCCACAACAAGAATGCATCGTCGAGACAGATGCATCTGACTTTGCACTGGGTGGCACATTGTCACAAAATGCAGAGGACAAAAAACTACACCCAGTTGCCTTCCACTCCAGAAAGTTCTCACCAGCTGAAATCAACTACAAAATTCATGACAAGGAATTACTGGCAATAGTTGATTGTTTTAAGACATGGTGAAGATATTTGGAAGGATCACTTCACATGGTCCAGGTATTTACTGACCACAAAAACCTTGAGTATTTCATGACAACCAAGGTTCTCAACAGAAGGCAGGCACGCTGGGCTCAGGAACTGGCCAGCGTGGACTTCAAAATTTTTTATAGGAAAGGAACAAGTAATGGCAAGCCAGATGCATTATCAAGGCGCCCGGAGTATCGCCCTGAAAAGGGGGGAGGTGGAAACCAGCCGATACAGACTGTATTGCATGAAAAACACTTCGACACAATCTCAGCAATCAGTACTGGAGGAGAAGGAATGGTGTTCTGTTGCTCAGCAGTTCAGCTGGCTTATCTGGCATCATCAGTATCAAAATGGACAAAGGAATTTGAGCAGGAAGTAAGAGAGGCAGGACAACAGGATGCAGCATACTACCAGGCCTTAGAGGAACTGAGTGGAAGTGCGCAAGAAGTAGAAGGAAAGGAAAGGATTTTGGAACTACAGGATGGATTACTATATTGCAAGGGATTGCTTTGGGTCACAGAGAATGCACGACATGCGATTTTACATACCGAGCACAACAGCGCAGTAGCCGGACACTTTGGTCAAGACAAAACGATCGAGCTGATCCGACGCAACTTCTGGTGGCCTAAGATGGACCAAGAAATTATCGAATATATCAGAAGTTGTTTAGAATGTCAGAAGGACAAGGCATCACGCCACAAGCCATATGGCCTGCTCTCACCATTAGAGCTCCCATATGCACCATGGACATCAATTGCCATGGACTTCATCACAGACCTCCCCTTGTCAGAGGACTGTGACCAACTCTGGGTCATCGTAGACAGGTTTACGAAGATGGCCCACTTCATACCACTCAAGAAGGATCAAAAGACAGCGGAACATACTCGTCATTTCACAAAAAATACCCCTGCAGCCGCTGCATACCCCTGCATTTTCAACAACCACCCAAAATTCCCCGGATTTTCCGGCGGATTTCGATTCAGAAACTTCAAATCACCCTTGCCCGCCTTTTTCAGGCCCGAATTCCTACTTTCCGTTGATTTTCAGCGGAAAAAGCGGTTTCCGGAGCTCCCAGGCCGGCAAGCGGACACTTCCATCACCGCCGCCCGCCTCTCCGACCGAAATTCATCCATTAAACGGCAGAATCCTTATCGCCACCCCCAAAATTACCCCCCTCACAAACCACCACCCCCCCGCACCCCGCAGTTGTGGAGCTACACAACTTTTCCTCCCCCCTCGAAGCCCCCCTACGCGAAAACTCTTCCCTCGCTTACGCGGAGCCGCACGCACGTGACGCGATGACCTTGCTTGCGGAACTCCCCGATACCGACATGGATGACGACGCGAGCCCCCCTAGCTCGCCCTCGCCTAATCCAAGCGAACCCCGCGACAAGCCGATCTTCCTTAGACCGGAAAGCAACCTTAGCGCCGATCAATGCAGGAACGACGCCCACGCGACAACCACGCGCGTCGCCCCTGCAGCCACCGAAGTCACCACCTCGCAACGCCCGCCAACCACGCCTGTCAACTCCCCGCTCTCCCCCGACGAGCTGACGCGCTCCAACGGCCCGACCCTAGCCTCCTCCCGCCATGACCCCAAGAGCATGTGGAAATTCAAACCGGACATGCGTTACAGTGCCCCCGTGTACCCCGGATCTAGCAGACGCGCCGAGCTCGCGAAGCTGACCGTTGATAACGTCCGCCCCGCCATAGGCGTTGGAGCCAAACGCCGCAAAGGCAACGCTAACCAGTCCTTCGACCCCCCCCCGACACCTTCATCCAATGTAAGTGAAGAGATCAGACAGCTAACGGCGGCAGTCTCCTCGATGAGCAAGTCACTCCAAATTGTGACCAAACGCCTCGAACGGATCGAGAACCGTGATCGTCGAAGAGACCAACAACACAGCCCCTCCACCTCCATCCCGACCCCCTCCCCCGATGCCCCAACCCCTCTTGCCCCTTCCCCTCAACCCTCCTCCCAATTCTCCCCCGAAACCGACCATTGGTTCAATGTCTGCAATATGCTCATGACTTACCTCCGCACCAACAACATCCCCCTCCCGAAACTACCAGCCCGCCCCCCACCCCCCCGCTACAACCCCCTCATCTGCGTCTGCACAGCCCTGGACAGGAGCCCCCGCGTCGAAAACCCTCTTCGCCTCGGCACCTGCACCCAAGAAAACCCCCGCTCAACCCAAGAAAACCACCAAAAAACCCACCGCTCGCCCCCAAGAACTCCTGATTCCCAGCTCCGATCCCAAGACAATCACCGACCAGATCCGAGCGAAGGTAGGTATGGCAACGAACGCCGCCCTCCGCAAAGTCAACGCACCAACCAACGTCGCAGTCATGTCGGTTCGTCAGAACATGACAGGCAACCTCCTCGTGACCCCGGCCCCCAATAGCTCTGTACAGGAGCTCCTACAATACGCCGACACCATCTCCGCCGCCATCAGCGCCGTCCACTCGTCCCTCCAACCTCCCCGCCTTATCGAGAAGTGGCACAAACTTGCTGTACACGGGGTGCCCACGGAACTATACCCGGACACCGAGGAAGGTATGCGGGCGTTACAAGCTGATATCGAACAGCAGAACTATGCGGTGCAGCTCACCCAGCTCCCAAGGTACATGTCGCACCCCGACAAGAGAGCTGGGAAAGCTGCGTCCAGCATCATCATAGCTGTCCGCACCCGCGCTGACGCTGACAAGCTCAAGAGAAGCCGAGTTAACGTTAACTATGCACCCCGCCGTGCCACGGACTATTACTCCTCACGCCCCACAGACCAATGCCGACGCTGCCAGAAGCTCGGACACCACCAAGCGACCTGCAAGGCCGACGACGGCCCCGTCTGCGGCTTCTGTGCAGAAACACACCCCACCGACAAACACTCCTGCTCCCAATGCCCCGGCCGTGTAGGTAAGTCGTGCGCTCATACAACGTACAAATGCGCGAACTGCGTCGATGCTGGCAACGACGACACCAACCACGCTGCGTTTAACCCCCGCTGCCCAATGAAAGCCAAGGCCATAAGGGACGCATGGCAGAAAAACAGAACACCCAGCACCCCCGAAGACCCCCCAGCGGACGTCACCATGACTACCCATGAATAGTCACGACCAACGCGCAGCAACCATACGTCTCATTTCCCATAATGTCAACCGAAGCACAACGGCTGTAACAGCACTGTTGAACAGTGCGTGCAAGTCAGCCGACATCATCCTAATACAGGAGGTCAACATCACAGACCCCCGATACGAGGTTACCCACCCCCAATTTCCTTCTTGTTAAACCCCCAAAAGGCCAAAGCCTGTCCAACCGCACGGCAGCCTACATATCCCGATCCAATCCCTTCCTAAACGTCACTCAACGCACCGACGTTTGCAACGACCCGGACCTACAAGTCCTGGAAGTCTCTACCCCCCTCATCCCCTCTTTCCTTCTCCTTAACATATATAACGAACACCACCCAGAATCCCGCGCCTATACCATTCCCCGTGCCCTTGCCCCCCTCACCTTGCCACCAAGGTGTATAATCACAGGAGACCTGAATGCACACCACGTGCTCTGGAACTCCCGGGTGTCGACACCCCGACGAGCCGAACAACTCGCACTACTGATCGAGGAGCAGGGCTGGCACCTGTTAAACGTCCCAGACGTTCCCACATACCAGTACAGGAATGGCCAGGGGACGTCCGTACTGGACCTCACCCTGGCATCGCCGGCGATGGCATGGGAAGCAACAAATTGGGCGGTGGATGACGCCCAAGCTACAGGCTCTGACCACGAGGTGATCCGCTTCGAGGTCACGACGACAATCCCACACCCCACCATAGCCACCCCACGACCCCGTCTCAATTGGGCGCGCACGGACTGGGAAAGTTTCTCCGACACCCTCCGCTCGCTCTCGACATCCACACGATCACAATGGGAGCGACTGCGCCTTGACCCGACCCCGCCACACCTCGACAATTGGGCGGAGATGCTCCGGGACATCATAACGACCGCAGCCGCACGCGCCACACCATTCCTCAACTCCTCCCCCCGCTCCAAACGCTGGTGGACCCCCGAAGTCTCAGCAGCCCGACAGAACATGCAACAAGCTCGCCGACGCTGGAAATCGTCACACAACCCGACCCTCCATCAAGAATATCGCCAACTCCGCAACAAGTACTTCCGGACCATTCGCCACGCCAAAGATGCGAAATGGAAAGAATACCTCTCTCAGGCAGAAGGCCCTGACGTGTGGACGGCTTTCGGTTATACAAACCCCCGGAAGGCTCAGCTCACCCCCGAACTGCACGTTGAGTTGAACGGTAGCCCCCGCGTCTGCGCGGACTTCGACTCCAAGGTCACAGCATTCCAAGTCCTCTTCCCTACGCCTCCCAAAGATCCCCCCAACCCTACCGCCCCAGCCAGGCCAGAGCTACCATGGCAGACTTTCTCGCCGGCCGAAATAAAATCAGCCATCTATACCTCCTCGCCGCGGAAAGCCCCCGGACCGGATTCTCTCACCTTCGCCTGTCTGCGTCGAGCATATGCGGCTATCCCAGACCACTTCGACAAACTGTACAGCACCTTGGGAGCTATCGGTCACCACCCGCGCTCCTGGCGGCAATCCACCACGGTGGTGATTCCAAAACCAAACAAGCCCGACTACAGTAATCCAAAAGCATACAGACCGATAGCTCTGCTGAACTGCCTAGGCAAGATCCTCGAGAAACTAATGGCCTCGAGACTCAGCGGAATGGCGGAAACCCACAACCTCTTACACCCAGACCAAATTGGAGGCCGACCCCAACGATCAGCCATCGACGCCGCCATGGCCCTCACCCACGACGTCGAAATGGGCCGCAACAAACACCTCATCACGACCGCCCTCTTCCTTGACGTTCGAGGGGCATTCGATAACGTCTCGTCCACCCGCTTGACTAGTACCATGCGACAGTTAGGATGTCCCGCGCCGGTGGTGTCGTGGTGCCGGTCATTCCTTACCGAACGGTCCATGGCCCTCTCATTCGACGGACGTACGGACATACAGCGACCCGTGGCGACAGGCATCCCCCAAGGCTCCCCCGCATCACCAATCCTATTCCTGCTTTACCTCCGCCCTTTATTCGACAGTCTCCAGATACACCACCCGAACATATGGAGTCCAAGCTACATCGATGATGTAGCGTTGGTTGCCCAAGGCAAGACAAGAGAAGGGAACTCGAGAGCGCTAGAAGCGGCGGCAAGAACCGCTTTCCAATGGGCGCGGGACAACGCGGTAGCGTTTGATGACGCAAAGTCGGAAATGCTACATTTCCATCGCTCCAGACAGGACGTCGTTACAGAAGAAACCAAAATCCGGCTACCTCATGGGACGATGGTAGAACCAGGCACAAGAGGAGGAAAAAGCGATGTGGTACGGTGGATAGGGATCTTCTTCGATAGGAAACTTACGTTCAAGCATCATGTAACTACCAAGGTGACGGCAGCTACGCGCGCGTTCAACGCGTTACGCAGCCTCGTGCGTCACGAAACAGGTTTGTCTCCCTCCGCGACGCGGCTAATTTACCAGGCGTGTGTCACCTCTAGGTCCGACTTTGGAGCAGAGATTTGGTGGCGAGGACAAAAGAACCTGGAAACGACCCTACAACTACAACAAAATGCAGCCCTCCGCAGGATCCTGAATGCTTTCCGATCTACCCCCATCGCGGCCCTCCACAATGAGGCCGCCCTCCCCCCGGTCGCAGTCCGGCTTACACACAAACTGCGAAAATACTCCCTCCGTCTTCTCTCCCTCCCGACCACACACCCGGTCGTACGACGGTGCCCCTCTCACTACCCGATCCCCGGACACTCCATCGCCTCGCTGAGCGATGACCGGGAATACGACCACCCGTGGCACACTGACCGCCGCCCTCCCTCGCAGCTCATCCGCATCCTGCGCGAGATGCACAGATGGCTACACCCCGACGACGCAATCGAAAACACGGCACACCCACCCGATACGCCGTGGGCGCGTCCCCCCATAGATACCTCCGTTGCCGCCCTACCGAAAGATGAGGCCTCGAAAGCCCACCTCGACCTCCTCCACCGCCTCCAGCGACAACCACGAACCATCATCGCGTACACCGACGGGTCGCAGCTCGGCTCCTCGACGGGCGCGGGTTTCTACATACCCACCGGCCTCCACCACCCGATTCGCACAATCGTGCCCATGGGCGAAGTTGCGGAAGTCTTCGACGCGGAACTCCGAGCGATCTACGAGTGCCTGCGAACATGCTACCACTACATACGACGAGACGGACTCCGCCGCCGCCGAATTCACATCTTCACGGACAACCAGGCAGCAATCGCGCGAACAACACACGTGGCCCGAGGCCCAGGTCAGGAAACCGCTCGGCTCATCCACGAGGTCGCCACGGACATCAACTGCACCGACTCAACCATAACGATCCACTGGGTCCCCGGACACACCGACATACCCGGAAACGACGAAGCCGACGCACTCGCCAAACAAGCCGCCTCCACGGAACCCTCTACACCCTCGCCAGTTACGCTATCCTGGATACGTCGCCGAGTCCGGGAACAGCATACCACCGACTGGACGACTTGGTTTGACCGAAACCCCAAACCGAAAACCTACGCTGCGCCCTTCCGCCGCCGTTTGGACGCTACATACACCACCCTCCCCCGAAAGATCTCCTCCGCCGTCCTGGGGCTGCGCACCGGGCACGGATACTTCTTGGACTGCCTCGCGCAGCCCCCCACCGACGCCTACCCGTCGCGCAACTGCACCTGCCCGCTGCACCCCCCTCAGACTCCAAAACACCTCCTCCTGTCCTGCCCGGAGCACAGGACAGCCCGAGACACCTTACGCCGGGATCTCAGACTCGGTCGCCTCACCCGACCGCACCTGACCACAATCCTCGACACCACCGCCGGATCAAAGGCCCTTGCTACTTTCATCTCTGCCTCCAAAGTCGCCACCGCTGAGTGGGCACACTCAAGGTTAAGTACCCGCCCCCCGGAGAGGGACCCCCCGCTTTCGCTGACCACAGGTTGGGGAACACTGTTGGACATCGACGACGAGCACGCAGACCACGACGCGTAACGCGCCGAGACCGGTCGAGTGCTACTCCGCTCGCCTAAACTGTCTTCTGTATTTTTCTGTTTATTTCTTATTCTATCTTTGTTTCTGTCTTTTTTTGTGGGGGTTATTGGATTATACCGCAGGTTGTAAATGGGGAGATGAGAGGACGCTACGGAGAGGTAGAGAGAGGCAAACCGTCGGTCACATTCGTTTGATAGGTGTCGGTGTTTTAGGTCACAGGGATGAGCAGGGACGGGAAGGGAACATAGTACGGGGATGGAGAGCTGCTTTCTTTTGTTTGTTTCGTTTGAATTCATTGCTTCGCGGAGGAAATACAGGCGGTAAAAGAAGAAAACACGGGAGGGGAAGAGAGGAGGAAAGAGGGGAACCCGGCGCGGTGGACCCTGAGCAAAACAGGGCTCTTGGCAGATACGTCGCGAGGTGGACCACAAATCCAGGAGAAAGACGGGCGACAGACCCAACACCTGAAGACAAGCGGAGGACACCCAATGTAATGTTCGGGTTCCTTCACATATGCGTAGTTAGTTCTTTAGCTAGCTTTTCTGTATCATCGCCATAACCTTAAGGTTGCATGCGATTAATGATAAAAAAAAAAAAAAAAAAAAAAAAAGACAGCGGAACACCTGGTAAAGATATTTGCTCGGGAAATATTGAGATTCCATGGTATCCCAACCGACATTATCTCGGACCGCGACTCCCGCTTTACCTCCACAGAATGGAAACAATTCCTTGGCATACTGGGCATACGACCACGAATGAGTAAATCTTTTCACCCACAAACAGATGGCCAAACAGAAAGGATCAATCAGACAATCGAGGCATACCTACGGTCATTCACAAACTATGAGATGGATGATTGGGTTGGACTCCTACCAATGGCTGAGTTTGCCTACAACAATTCAGTAACTCAAGCCACTGGCATGTCACCCTTCTTCGCCAACTATGGCCGACACCCGGGTTGCACCAATCCAAGCACAATGCCAAGTAGTGAAGACACTCAGGATGGATACATCAATCACATCCTTTCAGTTCAAAGTCTAGTTACAAAGAACCTAAAGGCAACCCAGGAAAGAATGAAAAAGTATGCAGACAATAAATGCAAGGATGCCCCAGAATTCAAAGTTGGGGACCTTGTCATGCTAGATGGAAGGAACATTCAAACCAGACGACCAAAACATTTTTTTTTTTTTTTTTTTTTTTTTTATCATTAATCGCATGCAACCTTAAGGTTATGGCGATGATACAGAAAAGCTAGCTAAAGAACTAACTACGCATATGTGAAGGAACCCGAACATTACATTGGGTGTCCTCCGCTTGTCTTCAGGTGTTGGGTCTGTCGCCCGTCTTTCTCCTGGATTTGTGGTCCACCTCGCGACGTATCTGCCAAGAGCCCTGTTTTGCTCAGGGTCCACCGCGCCGGGTTCCCCTCTTTCCTCCTCTCTTCCCCTCCCGTGTTTTCTTCTTTTACCGCCTGTATTTCCTCCGCGAAGCAATGAATTCAAACGAAACAAACAAAAGAAAGCAGCTCTCCATCCCCGTACTATGTTCCCTTCCCGTCCCTGCTCATCCCTGTGACCTAAAACACCGACACCTATCAAACGAATGTGACCGACGGTTTGCCTCTCTCTACCTCTCCGTAGCGTCCTCTCATCTCCCCATTTACAACCTGCGGTATAATCCAATAACCCCCACAAAAAAAAGACAGAAACAAAGATAGAATAAGAAATAAACAGAAAAATACAGAAGACAGTTTAGGCGAGCGGAGTAGCACTCGACCGGTCTCGGCGCGTTACGCGTCGTGGTCTGCGTGCTCGTCGTCGATGTCCAACAGTGTTCCCCAACCTGTGGTCAGCGAAAGCGGGGGGGTCCCTCTCCGGGGGGCGGGTACTTAACCTTGAGTGTGCCCACTCAGCGGTGGCGACTTTGGAGGCAGAGATGAAAGTAGCAAGGGCCTTTGATCCGGCGGTGGTGTGGAGGATTGTGGTCAGGTGCGGTCGGGTGAGGCGACCGAGTCTGAGATCCCGGCGTAAGGTGTCTCGGGCTGTCCTGTGCTCCGGGCAGGACAGGAGGAGGTGTTTTGGAGTCTGAGGGGGGTGCAGCGGGCAGGTGCAGTTGCGCGACGGGTAGGCGTCGGTGGGGGGCTGCGCGAGGCAGTCCAAGAAGTATCCGTGCCCGGTGCGCAGCCCCAGGACGGCGGAGGAGATCTTTCGGGGGAGGGTGGTGTATGTAGCGTCCAAACGGCGGCGGAAGGGCGCAGCGTAGGTTTTCGGTTTGGGGTTTCGGTCAAACCAAGTCGTCCAGTCGGTGGTATGCTGTTCCCGGACTCGGCGACGTATCCAGGATAGCGTAACTGGCGAGGGTGTAGAGGGTTCCGTGGAGGCGGCTTGTTTGGCGAGTGCGTCGGCTTCGTCGTTTCCGGGTATGTCGGTGTGTCCGGGGACCCAGTGGATCGTTATGGTTGAGTCGGTGCAGTTGATGTCCGTGGCGACCTCGTGGATGAGCCGAGCGGTTTCCTGACCTGGGCCTCGGGCCACGTGTGTTGTTCGCGCGATTGCTGCCTGGTTGTCCGTGAAGATGTGAATTCGGCGGCGGCGGAGTCCGTCTCGTCGTATGTAGTGGTAGCATGTTCGCAGGCACTCGTAGATCGCTCGGAGTTCCGCGTCGAAGACTTCCGCAACTTCGCCCATGGGCACGATTGTGCGAATCGGGTGGTGGAGGCCGGTGGGTATGTAGAAACCCGCGCCCGTCGAGGAGCCGAGCTGCGACCCGTCGGTGTACGCGATGATGGTTCGTGGTTGTCGCTGGAGGCGGTGGAGGAGGTCGAGGTGGGCTTTCGAGGCCTCATCTTTCGGTAGGGCGGCAACGGAGGTATCTATGGGGGGACGCGCCCACGGCGTATCGGGTGGGTGTGCCGTGTTTTCGATTGCGTCGTCGGGGTGTAGCCATCTGTGCATCTCGCGCAGGATGCGGATGAGCTGCGAGGGAGGGCGGCGGTCAGTGTGCCACGGGTGGTCGTATTCCCGGTCATCGCTCAGCGAGGCGATGGAGTGTCCGGGGATCGGGTAGTGAGAGGGGCACCGTCGTACGACCGGGTGTGTGGTCGGGAGGGAGAGAAGACGGAGGGAGTATTTTCGCAGTTTGTGTGTAAGCCGGACTGCGACCGGGGGGAGGGCGGCCTCATTGTGGAGGGCCGCGATGGGGGTAGATCGGAAAGCATTCAGGATCCTGCGGAGGGCTGCATTTTGTTGTAGTTGTAGGGTCGTTTCCAGGTTCTTTTGTCCTCGCCACCAAATCTCTGCTCCAAAGTCGGACCTAGAGGTGACACACGCCTGGTAAATTAGCCGCGTCGCGGAGGGAGACAAACCTGTTTCGTGACGCACGAGGCTGCGTAACGCGTTGAACGCGCGCGTAGCTGCCGTCACCTTGGTAGTTACATGATGCTTGAACGTAAGTTTCCTATCGAAGAAGATCCCTATCCACCGTACCACATCGCTTTTTCCTCCTCTTGTGCCTGGTTCTACCATCGTCCCATGAGGTAGCCGGATTTTGGTTTCTTCTGTAACGACGTCCTGTCTGGAGCGATGGAAATGTAGCATTTCCGACTTTGCGTCATCAAACGCTACCGCGTTGTCCCGCGCCCATTGGAAAGCGGTTCTTGCCGCCGCTTCTAGCGCTCTCGAGTTCCCTTCTCTTGTCTTGCCTTGGGCAACCAACGCTACATCATCGATGTAGCTTGGACTCCATATGTTCGGGTGGTGTATCTGGAGACTGTCGAATAAAGGGCGGAGGTAAAGCAGGAATAGGATTGGTGATGCGGGGGAGCCTTGGGGGATGCCTGTCGCCACGGGTCGCTGTATGTCCGTACGTCCGTCGAATGAGAGGGCCATGGACCGTTCGGTAAGGAATGACCGGCACCACGACACCACCGGCGCGGGACATCCTAACTGTCGCATGGTACTAGTCAAGCGGGTGGACGAGACGTTATCGAATGCCCCTCGAACGTCAAGGAAGAGGGCGGTCGTGATGAGGTGTTTGTTGCGGCCCATTTCGACGTCGTGGGTGAGGGCCATGGCGGCGTCGATGGCTGATCGTTGGGGTCGGCCTCCAATTTGGTCTGGGTGTAAGAGGTTGTGGGTTTCCGCCATTCCGCTGAGTCTCGAGGCCATTAGTTTCTCGAGGATCTTGCCTAGGCAGTTCAGCAGAGCTATCGGTCTGTATGCTTTTGGATTACTGTAGTCGGGCTTGTTTGGTTTTGGAATCACCACCGTGGTGGATTGCCGCCAGGAGCGCGGGTGGTGACCGATAGCTCCCAAGGTGCTGTACAGTTTGTCGAAGTGGTCTGGGATAGCCGCATATGCTCGACGCAGACAGGCGAAGGTGAGAGAATCCGGTCCGGGGGCTTTCCGCGGCGAGGAGGTATAGATGGCTGATTTTATTTCGGCCGGCGAGAAAGTCTGCCATGGTAGCTCTGGCCTGGCTGGGGCGGTAGGGTTGGGGGGATCTTTGGGAGGCGTAGGGAAGAGGACTTGGAATGCTGTGACCTTGGAGTCGAAGTCCGCGCAGACGCGGGGGCTACCGTTCAACTCAACGTGCAGTTCGGGGGTGAGCTGAGCCTTCCGGGGGTTTGTATAACCGAAAGCCGTCCACACGTCAGGGCCTTCTGCCTGAGAGAGGTATTCTTTCCATTTCGCATCTTTGGCGTGGCGAATGGTCCGGAAGTACTTGTTGCGGAGTTGGCGATATTCTTGATGGAGGGTCGGGTTGTGTGACGATTTCCAGCGTCGGCGAGCTTGTTGCATGTTCTGTCGGGCTGCTGAGACTTCGGGGGTCCACCAGCGTTTGGAGCGGGGGGAGGAGTTGAGGAATGGTGTGGCGCGTGCGGCTGCGGTCGTTATGATGTCCCGGAGCATCTCCGCCCAATTGTCGAGGTGTGGCGGGGTCGGGTCAAGGCGCAGTCGCTCCCATTGTGATCGTGTGGATGTCGAGAGCGAGCGGAGGGTGTCGGAGAAACTTTCCCAGTCCGTGCGCGCCCAATTGAGACGGGGTCGTGGGGTGGCTATGGTGGGGTGTGGGATTGTCGTCGTGACCTCGAAGCCGATCACCTCGTGGTCAGAGCCTGTAGCTTGGGCGTCATCCACCGCCCAATTTGTTGCTTCCCATGCCATCGCCGGCGATGCCAGGGTGAGGTCCAGTACGGACGTCCCCTGGCCATTCCTGTACTGGTATGTGGGAACGTCTGGGACGTTTAACAGGTGCCAGCCCTGCTCCTCGATCAGTAGTGCGAGTTGTTCGGCTCGTCGGGGTGTCGACACCCGGGAGTTCCAGAGCACGTGGTGTGCATTCAGGTCTCCTGTGATTATACACCTTGGTGGCAAGGTGAGGGGGGCAAGGGCACGGGGAATGGTATAGGCGCGGGATTCTGGGTGGTGTTCGTTATATATGTTAAGGAGAAGGAAAGAGGGGATGAGGGGGGTAGAGACTTCCAGGACTTGTAGGTCCGGGTCGTTGCAAACGTCGGTGCGTTGAGTGACGTTTAGGAAGGGATTGGATCGGGATATGTAGGCTGCCGTGCGGTTGGACAGGCGTTGGCCTTTTGGGGGTTTAACAAGAAGGAAATTGGGGTGGGTAACCTCGTATCGGGGGTCTGTGATGTTGACCTCCTGTATTAGGATGATGTCGGCTGACTTGAACGCACTGTTCAACAGTGCTGTTACAGCCGTTGTGCTTCGGTTGACATTATGGGAAATGAGACGTATGGTTGCTGCGCGTTGGTCGTGACTATTCATGGGTAGTCATGGTGACGTCCGCTGGGGGGTCTTCGGGGGTGCTGGGTGTTCTGTTTTTCTGCCATGCGTCCCTTATGGCCTTGGCTTTCATTGGGCAGCGGGGGTTGAACGCAGCGTGGTTGGTGTCGTCGTTGCCAGCATCGACGCAGTTCGCGCATTTGTACGTTGTATGAGCGCACGACTTACCTACACGGCCGGGGCATTGGGAGCAGGAGTGTTTGTCGGTGGGGTGTGTTTCTGCACAGAAGCCGCAGACGGGGCCGTCGTCGGCCTTGCAGGTCGCTTGGTGGTGTCCGAGCTTCTGGCAGCGTCGGCATTGGTCTGTGGGGCGTGAGGAGTAATAGTCCGTGGCACGGCGGGGTGCATAGTTAACGTTAACTCGGCTTCTCTTGAGCTTGTCAGCGTCAGCGCGGGTGCGGACAGCTATGATGATGCTGGACGCAGCTTTCCCAGCTCTCTTGTCGGGGTGCGACATGTACCTTGGGAGCTGGGTGAGCTGCACCGCATAGTTCTGCTGTTCGATATCAGCTTGTAACGCCCGCATACCTTCCTCGGTGTCCGGGTATAGTTCCGTGGGCACCCCGTGTACAGCAAGTTTGTGCCACTTCTCGATAAGGCGGGGAGGTTGGAGGGACGAGTGGACGGCGCTGATGGCGGCGGAGATGGTGTCGGCGTATTGTAGGAGCTCCTGTACAGAGCTATTGGGGGCCGGGGTCACGAGGAGGTTGCCTGTCATGTTCTGACGAACCGACATGACTGCGACGTTGGTTGGTGCGTTGACTTTGCGGAGGGCGGCGTTCGTTGCCATACCTACCTTCGCTCGGATCTGGTCGGTGATTGTCTTGGGATCGGAGCTGGGAATCAGGAGTTCTTGGGGGCGAGCGGTGGGTTTTTTGGTGGTTTTCTTGGGTTGAGCGGGGGTTTTCTTGGGTGCAGGTGCCGAGGCGAAGAGGGTTTTCGACGCGGGGGCTCCTGTCCAGGGCTGTGCAGACGCAGATGAGGGGGTTGTAGCGGGGGGTGGGGGGCGGGCTGGTAGTTTCGGGAGGGGGATGTTGTTGGTGCGGAGGTAAGTCATGAGCATATTGCAGACATTGAACCAATGGTCGGTTTCGGGGGAGAATTGGGAGGAGGGTTGAGGGGAAGGGGCAAGAGGGGTTGGGGCATCGGGGGAGGGGGTCGGGATGGAGGTGGAGGGGCTGTGTTGTTGGTCTCTTCGACGATCACGGTTCTCGATCCGTTCGAGGCGTTTGGTCACAATTTGGAGTGACTTGCTCATCGAGGAGACTGCCGCCGTTAGCTGTCTGATCTCTTCACTTACATTGGATGAAGGTGTCGGGGGGGGGTCGAAGGACTGGTTAGCGTTGCCTTTGCGGCGTTTGGCTCCAACGCCTATGGCGGGGCGGACGTTATCAACGGTCAGCTTCGCGAGCTCGGCGCGTCTGCTAGATCCGGGGTACACGGGGGCGCTGTAACGCATGTCCGGTTTGAATTTCCACATGCTCTTGGGGTCATGGCGGGAGGAGGCTAGGGTCGGGCCGTTGGAGCGCGTCAGCTCGTCGGGGGAGAGCGGGGAGTTGACAGGCGTGGTTGGCGGGCGTTGCGAGGTGGTGACTTCGGTGGCTGCAGGGGCGACGCGCGTGGTTGTCGCGTGGGCGTCGTTCCTGCATTGATCGGCGCTAAGGTTGCTTTCCGGTCTAAGGAAGATCGGCTTGTCGCGGGGTTCGCTTGGATTAGGCGAGGGCGAGCTAGGGGGGCTCGCGTCGTCATCCATGTCGGTATCGGGGAGTTCCGCAAGCAAGGTCATCGCGTCACGTGCGTGCGGCTCCGCGTAAGCGAGGGAAGAGTTTTCGCGTAGGGGGGCTTCGAGGGGGGAGGAAAAGTTGTGTAGCTCCACAACTGCGGGGTGCGGGGGGGGTGGTGGTTTGTGAGGGGGGTAATTTTGGGGTGGCGATAAGGATTCTGCCGTTTAATGGATGAATTTCGGTCGGAGAGGCGGGCGGCGGTGATGGAAGTGTCCGCTTGCCGGCCTGGGAGCTCCGGAAACCGCTTTTTCCGCTGAAAATCAACGGAAAGTAGGAATTCGGGCCTGAAAAAGGCGGGCAAGGGTGATTTGAAGTTTCTGAATCGAAATCCGCCGGAAAATCCGGGGAATTTTGGGTGGTTGTTGAAAATGCAGGGGTATGCAGCGGCTGCAGGGGTATTTTGAGATAAGGCGACCAAAACATAAACTCGACCATAAGAAGCATGGACCCTTTGCGATAGAGAAAGTAATCTCGCCAACAGCCATGTGACTATCCCTACCAAGAAAGTGGAAGATACATAACACCTTCCATGTATCTCTACTCGAACCATACAACAATGGAACCAGACCTCGGCCGGATTTACTAAAGATTATCGATGAATGTGATGACATTGAAGGCAATGAGGAATGGGAGATTGAGGAAATCTTGTCGAGCAGGAAAGTCAAGGGAAAGGTCCTTTACCGAGTCAGATGGAAAGGATATCCACTTAAGAAGGATCATACCAAAGAACCGTATGAATGCTTCATAGTAGGTGGCCTGCAGTCACTCCGAGAGTTCCACTCAAGGAATCCAGGCATGCCGAGGGACCAACGTGTTTAAACAACCAACTATCTCAAGATACCTTTCCTCTCTGAGGTTTTAATGGTCTTGGGATAGAAAACATGTTGGTGGATGGAGGGGTTGGAGGACTTCATCAAAATAAATCCCGTTTCATAATCATATAGCTAAGAATTCATAACCCAAGAACGGGCCCGGACGGAGTCCTGTTCGCGTGCCTCAGACAGGTCTACGCCGCAATACCTGACCATGTGAATGCCTTCTACTCGACTCTCGGAGCCGTAGGCTACTACCCCGCGAGCTGGCGCGAAGCCACCACAGCGATCATCCCCAAACCCAACAAGCCCGACTACAGTTCAGTGAAGGCATACCGCCCGATTGCGCTGCTCAACTGCATGGGTAAAATACTAGAAAAGTTGATGGCGACGCGCCTGGCACACATGGCAGAAGCACACCACCTGCTACACCCCGACCAAGTCAGAGGTAGGCCACAACGCTCGGCTATCGATGCAGCGATGGCACTTACGCACGAAATCGACGCTAATGCAGGTACCAACTGGGTGACATCGGCCCTGTTCCTTGACGTCAGAGGCGCATTCGATAACGTATCGTCAACCCGCCTGCTACACACCATGACACAACTGGGTTGCCCGAAAGCAATGCTCTCCTGGTGCAAATCATTCCTCGCCAACAGAACCACTGCCCTCTCGTTCGATGGCCGCACCGACATCCAACACCTGATAAACACAGGCATCCCACAAGGATCGCCAGTCTCACCAATCCTATTCCTCCTCTACCTCCGCCCCCTCTTCGACGCCCTACAAGCCGCCCACCCCACGCTATGGGCACCCAGCTACATCGACGATGTTGCCCTGGTGACCCATGGCAGGACCTGCGAAGAAAACGCCCCGCATGCTCGAAAAAGCTGCCTACACAGCATTCCAATGGGCAGAATCGAACGCCGTCGCCTTCGATGACAGTAAATCGGAGATGCTACATTTTCACCACGCGAGACAAGATACCACACCCGACACGATAAATGTCACCCTCCCCAACGGCACAATAGTTCGGCCCGGAACGCAAGGAGGCAGAAAGGATGCCGTCTGCTGGATCGGCATCCTATTCGACCGCAAACTCCAATTCACCCACCATATTGATACCAAGCTAATCTCTGCGTCCAGGTCCTTCAACGCTCTCTGCAGCCTGGTGCGACACGAGACTGGTCTGTCCCCTTCTGCGACATGCTCACTGTACCACGCGTGCGTCCTATCTAGGTCCGACTTCGGCGCTGAGATCTGGTGGACGGGCCAGACAACCTTCACGTGACGCCTACAAACACAACAGAACGCCGCCCTCCGCCGCATCCTGAACGCATTCCGATCCACACCGACCCTGGCCCTCCATAATGAGGCCGCTCTCCCCCCCGTCTCCGTTCGTCTTCAGAGTAAGCAAAGAAAGTACATCCTCCGTCTCCTTACCCTACCCCCATTGCACCCCGTAGTCAAACGCTGCCCCTCATCGTTCCCCGTTCCCAATCACCTCTCAACCGCACTGTGTGACCCCGACGAATACGACTTCGACTGGACCCAGGAATGCCGCCCCCCCTCAAGACTCGGCCAGGCGCTGTGAGCCCTCAGCCTGTGGGTACCCCCTCGATGCTGACATCGAAGACACCGCCCAACCCATCACGAACCCATGGAACAACCCCCCCATCACCGTCGACATCCGCGACCTGCCCAAAGACGAAGCAGCAACTGCCCACCTTCTCCTCCTCCAAGACCTCTGCGACGACCCCCACAATATCATTGCCTGCACCGACGGATCGCAACTAGCCTCCCAGACTGGCGCCGGATTCTACATCCCCCACGGCTTCACCGACCCCGTCCGAGCTGTCATCCCCCTCGGCACCACCTCCGAAGTATTCGACGCTGAACTCAGGGCCATAGCAGAGTGCCTCCGCACCTGCCTTAAACACATCAAGAGACACCGCCTCCACAACCGCTCAATCCACCTCTTCACCGACAACCAATCCGCCATCCTCCGCGCATCACGACTAGACAGAGGCCCAGGACAAGAAACCGCCCTCGACATCCTACGCACCGCCACCGCCTTCCTCCGACGCTCGACCACAGTAACCATACACTGGGTGCCAGGACACACTGCCATCGACGGCAATGAGGAGGCAGACCGCCTTGCAAAACTGGCAACCGCGCGCCCCCCCCCTCACCGACACACCTATCACCCTATCCTGGCTCCGTCGGCGCATCAAGGAACAACACTCCGCCGACTGGACCACATGGTACCACACCTCGCCGAAACCAAAAACATACGACGCCCCCTTCCGCTGTCGCCTAGACAGTGCATACACCTCCCTTCCCCGACGACAATCCACGGCCATCCTGGGCCTCCGAACCGGACATGGCTACTTCCTGGACTGTCTCGCTAACCCACCGACCAACCAATACCCCTCCCGCACATGCACCTGCCTCATGCACCCCCCCCAAACCCCTAAGCACATCCTCCTCTCCTGCCCCACTTACAATGCAGCACGAACGGAGTTACAGACCTCCCTGAAGCTACACCGAAACCAACGACTGACCCTCAGCACCATCCTCCACACCACCAGCGGCGTGAAGGCCCTAGCTACCATGATCTCAGCGACGAAAGTTGCAACTGCCGAATGGGCACACACAACGTTAAGTAGGTACCCCGCAGAAGGGGACACCCCCGGCTCGATTACCCCAGACTGGGGAACTTTGACGGACCAGACAGAGGAGCATGACGCCCCCCCAATGGCCAACCAACACAGCTAAAAAAAAAAAAAAAAAAAAAAACCATACAGACACCAGTGAAGAGGGATGGAGAAGGGGTTGCAGGGGGAAGGGGGAGTCAGCAGTATATGTTTTTCTTTTGTTCTGGTTTTGCTTGAGGAGGAAACAAAGGCGGGTAAATAGAGAAAAAAAAAAAAACAAAAAAAAAAGGGATGGGGAAGGGAGGAGGACAGAGGGGAACAACCCGGCGTGGTGGCCCCTGAGCATACAGGGCTCTTTGGACATGATGACGTGAGATGGACTAGCAACAGAAGGAGGGAGCATACAGGCCAATATGCCACACATGATGACCACTCTGGGGTGATTCCCAGCAGAATCCCAGGCTAACAACTGGGCCTGAACTTTGTATATATACACTGGCTATGTCATAACCTTGAGGTTGGGAACATTAATGAAATTCAATCAATCAATCAATCATAAGCCAAGAATCTAAGTTAATGATTTCGGGTCGAAATCTTATAAGGGGGGAGGTAGTGTCATACCCCACCTTAAGACACATTTTAAGAATGGGGATTCTTACTAAGTAATGACTCAAGCCATAAGGCAAGAGCCATTACTAACCACCCTTCATCCACTTCCCGCAGGAGGTAGGATAATGGGGGGCCAGGAAAAAGGTCAGCATCATAAAGAGTTAGGAACCCAGGGTAGCCTCAGGAGGGAGAGTTTCCGATCAACGGCTGAGGTTTCTAATGCCCAGCCATATCCTGGGGAACATACCGCTGATGTTGACAAAAACCTGGAATACTTATAGCCTGGGCCACTGTGGTTTTTACTTGCCACAAGTCCACAAAGGGACTACCTTCTGCCATATGCGATCTGCCGTATTCGAACGTTGTGCCGTGTCATACAGGACCACCCCAACAGGCAGACAGAGCAGGGGCTGGGCCAAAGAAAGGTAGAAGGAATAAGAAGAATGTAAAAAGGAGGAGTTCGCCATATACAACCGAGTCTGCTGTGATCGACCGTAGATGAAGGCTGGAGGAAGTCGGAGTTGGTAATGAGGATGAGGAATCGATGGATGAGAGGAACAGTTAGGTATTTAAGAATCAATTGAATGTACCCTACGACTGAGTGCCAAGTCCAAATCAAGAATCATATGTTACCGAGGAAGCTCAGCGGAGATGATCGGAAGACCGAAGGAACAAAACCGAATGCCATTAAGATAAGACATGCAATAACGGAGTCTAGTCGGCTCAAGGAGATGAGGATTGTCATAGGTGATAAAGACCAATACGTGGCATAGCGGCCCTGAGGCAGCCGACAATACAGGAAACCTTATCTTGCAGACAAACCTTCGGTTAGCCCGATATGATGAAAATAAGCGCATATGGACAAACGGATATGAATGTTGGATCCTATCGGAAGCCACAGGAGGCCCGGATGACATCTACCGTGGTGAAGTGTTGGCAAGGCACACAGGCGGAACAGGAAGCCGCAGCCCAGATAAGGACGGATCAGGAAATCTGGCAACTAAGGACAAACACTTCACCTGAGCTGATGACGCATGCATAAGATGGGATATGTGCTCAAATGCCCTACGGAGGTCATATTATTAGACATAATACATTGGCAAACGACGGGTTTAGCAACAGCGCATGCACGATACGGCCGAGAGGATCACCAAGAGTCATCCGATTGGTTTGGGAATGATTTGGAGCATTTGCATGGAAAAATTCGAAATACGGAATTTGTATGCGAAAAATATCATGTTTGCATGCTCTCTACCAATGTCAACCAGTACTTGGCGTTCCGACCACCGCAACGTACCCGGTGGGTATATGAGTGGGGAGCTCAAGTCAGAAAACATAAAATACAAAAAAGCCCCCACTCGAAAAAGCCATCATCCAGCAAAAGACCCACAATCGTCCCATCAATTACAAGCAAGGCCCAGAAAGATATTAGTACCTGATACTCGATTATTTACACAATACTCGAAAAACCTATACAACAATACAACCAAGATCCTCTTCCAACAATAAGACCCTCACAGATTGCTGTTGACACTTGAACGCAATTTCCATCGACGATCTCGAAACGCTCCCTGAGATAAGCAGGAGAGTTTAAGATTATAATACGTTATTACTCATCATCTCTACGAGAATCCCCAGAGAAGTAAATAATTCCCATCACTGGAATTATTACTTCTCATTTTTCTTTTTGGAGATATCGAGTTACCCTACCGTCGGTCACGAGACAGCCCCCGGTTAACAGTAGAGGTGATTCATGTGTTCGGGGGCGGCCAGGTATGCATGGCGCAGGCATGCGAATGTAAGTCCATCGGGCCCGGGCGCTCTCTTCGGCAATGAGGAAAAAATTGCTGTCTCTATCTCTGACGGTGTAAAGGTTGTCCACTTCAACTCGCGGCGAGGGGGAAGGATGGATGGAGGCGGTGGCGGCGGCGGTGGGGGGAACAGCTTTTGAAATGCTTCCACTTTTGCTTCGAAGGAGCTACATGTTGTTTCTTGGCCATTGTTCATCGCACGAAGGTTTGGTGTTAGCTGAGCACGTCAAGGGTTTGTGTACCTAAACACCTGCCATACATCGGGCCCCTCGGCTTGAGAAAGATACTCCTTCCACTTAGTATCTTTCGCCGTGCGGATGGTCCTGTGGTACTCGTTTCAGTGATGTTTGTAGGTTATGTGAGATCTCTCTTCGCGGTTATATTTCCACTTACGTCTCGCTTTGGTCATTGTCTTTCTTGCCGCGGTGACTTCTGGGGTCCACCATCGTTTCAATTGGCGGGTCACTTGTAGTATGGGGGTGGATGTCATTGCAGCATCAAGGATGACATCCCGGATTGACTCCGTCCACGCATCAAGGTTGGCCGTGGTGGGGTGGTTACGATAGTGTGTCCAGGTCGGTGTGAGGGCTGAGCAAGAGGTACGGAGGGTTTCAGTGAACAGCTCCCAATCCATCTTTTTCCAGTTCAGTCGGTTTGTCGGGGGAGTTGTTTCAGCATCTGGGTGGGTTGTGTGTACCTCGAAGCGTATGACCTCATGGTCAGACCCCGTGGCATTGTCATCGTCAATTGCCCAGTTAACTGTTTCCTCCGCCATATGGGGCGATGCTAGGGTCAGGTCTAGGACGGAGGAACTGCGGCCTTGGTTGAAGTAGTACGTGGGGATGTCAGGCATGGAGACGAGGGCCCAGTCTCTTTGCTCGATGAGATCTACTACCTCGGTGGTGCGAATGGGGGAGCATGTGGAGGAGTTCCACAGGGCATGGTGAGCATTGAGGTCACCTGTGATAATGCATCTGCGTGCGAGGGGGAGGGGGGTGAGGGCTCTCGGGATTGTGTAAATGTTATTTTCGGGGTGTTTTTCATTGTATATATTGAGTAGAAAGAAAGAGGGGATTAAGTCGGTGCCTACCTCGAGCACCTGAAGGTCAGGGTCCACGCATATATCAGTGCGCTGAGAGACCCTGAGGGATGGGTTTGACCTGGTCACATAGGCGGCTGTTCTGTTGGTAGTTCTATTTCCATGGGGTGGCAGTACTAATGTAAAAGATGGGTGTGTGATTGCATAAGTCAAGTCAGTAATGTTGATTTCTTGTATTAGGATTATATCAGCTGTGTTGTGTGCGCTATTCAGCAGCGCATCGAGTGCTGTTCATTGTCGGTTCACGTTGTGGGAGACTATCCTGATGGTTGTTGCCAGTCTGTTGTAGCTAGACATGGGCATTCATCTCAGTGTCCTTGTCGGCGGGGTTGGATGGGGTGGTGGCGGGGTTCTGTGATGCTGTCCAGGCTTCTTTGAAGATGTGAAGTCATATGGGGCACTGTTTGCTGAAGCCGGGGTGGTCGAGATCGGGGAGGCCGGCATCTACGCAGTTCTTGCAGTGGTATTTGGTGTGCTCGCAAGCCTTAACTTTACCTTGGGGGCACTCATTGCAAGCGTGGTCGTCCGTGGAGTGGTTTTGGCCGCAGATGCCACAGTTGGGGCCTTGCGATCCAGTGCAGTTGGTGTAGTGGTGGCCAAAGAGCAAGCAGCACCGACACTGGTCGGTCCATCGGGCAGAGTGGTACTCGGTGACTCTCCAGGGCTCGAAGAGTACCATAACTCGTTTGCGCTTCAGGATTGCAAGCTCTTCGGCGGTACGCACTGCGATTACCACACTGGATGCTTCCATGCCCACACGTTTCTCTGCAGTTGTCATATAATGGGGGGGTGCCACGAGAGTGATGGGTCCGTTGCTGCGCTCGATTTCCTCCTGGAGGAGGTGCATTCCTTTGGTGGAGTCGGGGTATTGGCTCGTGGGGATCCCATGTACTGCGAGCTTGTACCACCGCTCATTCAGGCGAGGCACGGCGATGGAGGTATTCACTTTCTGTGTCACTGTATGTATAGTCCCTAGGTTGACAGTCAGCTCGGGTTCAGTGGTAGCTTCCGTCATGGTCACGATAAGGTTGCCTGAGGAGGCATGTCTAATTGTGGCAACAGCCATGTGAGGCGGCGCCTGTGCCCGTGTGAGTGCGGCGTTGATCTCCCTCCCCAACTGGGCTTTGGTGTTAACGTCAATTACAGCAGGGTGGGGAAAGGGAATGACGATGGACTGGGGGCAAGTGCGCAGGTGTTTGGGCTGTGGTTTGGCAGGGGGGTTGGTCTTGGGGGCATGGGCAGAGGAGAAGAGATCAATGGAGGCTGTGCCAGAGGCCCATGGTTCTTGAATGTTCGTAGGGGGATTGTGGCGGCGGTTGGTGGTGGAAGTCGGTATGTCGATGTTGTAGTGGCGTAGGGTGTTTTCCAGGAGTTGGCATCGGGCTTTCCAGTACTGCAGGTCTTCGGGGTGTGAGTTGGCGAGGGTTGCTTGTCCGGGTTGGGGTTGGCGTTGGGGCTGTGTCGGAGGGGGAGGGCTGGGTTTGGCGATTCTGTCGAGGCGTTTGTTGATAGTGTCGATGGACTGTACGATGGGTCGGAGTGCATCGTTTTTGTTTTTTGAGATCATAGAGGCGATGGTGTTGAGGAAGTCGTCACTTGGTTGGAGGTGTGATTCGTAGTCTTCTTCGTCTTCAAGGTCAATGTCTGCGTCGATGTCAATGGGGTCGGGTAGGGCAGGTGTGTTGTCAAGGTTATGCATGGCGGGGATGTTGTCGAGGTTAGCGATGGCGGCATGTCTCTTTTCCTCGGCAGTGCATCGGAGGATTTTAATTTCGGATTTAGTAACTCTGCTAACACGGGCGGCATTTCGGGAGGTAGAGGACATAGGCTTTCTCCGGGACGGGGTGGTGGTGGAGGAAGTGCCAGCGTGAGGGGCGTCTGCGCGGGCGAGGGGGTCAGTGGACATGGCGGAGTTGGGGTCGATAGTTATGATTCGGTGGGTTGGGGTTGCCGGAACTTGGGTGGTAGGGCTGCAGGTGTCACCCTGTACTTGCATAAGCGAGGGGGTTAGCGGGAGGGGCGGATTAGCGTCCATCGCTAAATCGGGGACTCCGTAAGCAATGGGCGAAGGATCACGTGATGATGCTCTTGTTAAGCGAGAAAAAATTTTCGCCAAGAAAGGGGCTCCGAAAGGAGGGAAATTTGGGGGTTCACCACAACCAGTGCTGCTGGCGATAGGGGAATTTGGGGGGGGGGGGGATTTCGGTATGCCGAAACTGAAAATAAGGTTTGTTTGATGACAGGAGGGCGGGATGTGGGGCGGCGTTGATGGAAAGGCCCGTTCACCGGTCCGGAGGTCCCGGAATCGCGTTTTTCCACTGAAACTCAACGGTAAACAGGAATTCGGGCCTGGAATTCGGGATTCGGGGTAAACAGTGTGCGCTAAGGCGATTTCCGTCGGCAGCGCCGGGAAATTTGAGGTTGTTGTTGAAAAATGCAGGGGGGGGTCAGCGGTTGCTGTGTGGTGTTTTTTCGATGCCCCTTGGGTTTGCATAGAAAGATAGGGGGGAGCCTGATCTGAAATCGATGCAGTAAGGCAAATTGAGCATGCTGAACGTGATTTCACTCGAAAATCTGGTTATTTTGGCGTGGTTGTTGAGAACACAGGGGGGCAGGTGCGAGGTGGGCCAGAGCAGTCGCATGCTGACCACCATCTTCAAATTAATTCTTGAAAATACCTTGCCATGATACCATACCCTTGTATAAGGTAATTGAGCGTGATGAACGTGATTTCACTCGAAAATCTGTTGATTTCGGCATGGTTGTTCAGAATGCAGGGGGGCAGGTGGTCCTGGAGGGGCTGTGTTGGTCAGGTAGTGTTATACCGTACCTTTAAGACACATTTTAAGAATGGGGATTCTTACCAAGTAATAACTCAAGTTAAAAAGCAAGAGCCATTACTAACCACCCTTCATCCACTTCCCGCAGAAAGTAGGATAATGGGCGGCCAGGAAAAAAGTCAGTTCATCATGAAGGGTTGGAAACCCAGGGTAGCAATTCAACAAAACATCTTACATAAACGTTGCCCCCTGCATTGGCAACAACCACCCGGTAACTGTGAGATTTTCGAGCAGATTATTGTTCAGCACCCCCAATTTACCTTTCCACAACATTTTCAGTCCAGGCCTTCTCTTTTTCAACATGTTACATTGTGAAAAGGAGATCTCCAGGCCCCTGAAAATGTCCAGTGGCACAGTCATCAAACCCCCCTCCCACAACCACCAAAAACCATCAATTTTTCGGCGGAATCATTGTCACACCCACAAACACTACCTATCCCGACATTCCGTTGCCTCCCTGCTCCTCTGTTGTGGAGAAACACCCTCTCCTTGCCAACAAACTGCCCACTCATTACCTCGCTACCAGCAAACAAGCTAGCACAGAGCTGCACAACATGCAGGCATGTGATGCGAATGGTGACATGATGCACATCAACTTTGATGTCATCAAAAGTGAAAGTGACAATGATGCATCCTCCCCATGTGACACCTCCCCATCACCCACCCCCCACAACAATGCCCCTCCCCCTGTCATGCCCCAACACCCCAGACTGTTCGACTGCAATGTTTTCATTGACTTCTCCCCTGACCCCATACTTACAAACACCCCCGGACACACCATCGGCACCACCAGCGGCATGCAGAAGACAATAGCCAACCTTATATGCAATGCTACCTCCACTGCCCACTCAGTGCAATCTGGCCCTGGCTCAGCCCTTACCATAGCTGGAATGAAACATCATGCACCCAACAGCACCTTTACCCACCAAAATGATGTCGAAACATACCTCAAACAACTCCAGCACAACCTTGCTGCTGCCTCTGACATGCACCAACATGCTGACAAAAAAAACAACGACTGGATTACCAAGGCTTTCCAGGTCATGGACCACGACCGCTCCCTCATCTGGGAAATGCACCACCTCCTGAAACAACTAGTACCCGCGCTTCTCCATACTGAAAAAACTTCACCCCCAGTGCCCAACGTTACACCCTCCCTCCCTGACCACACTGCCACCCTGACCTTCCTGACGACCTCCTCTGTCGACTACTGGAAGCAACGATGCCTCACCACAGGATCTGAGCTCAAAAAGCATAACCTTGCCACCCCCACCCCCTACGTGAAGCCCACCTCCCCACATGCCAAACCCTAGACTGGTATCCCGTCAGCCAACACCCTCTTCCCTGATGCTGTCCCTACCCTGCCTCAACCATCCCTGAAAACCCTGAAAGCCCCTGCCTCCAAGAAGAACCCCTGCTGTACCCAGGACATAGTTATCCCATGCCCTGACCCCTACACATTCCCAGACAGTGCAAAGATCGAGGTTGAAATAGCCATCAACACAGCCCTCCATAAAGCCAAGTTGCCTGATATTTATTTATTTATTTATTTATTCATACACACATCTAACCTCAGGGTTATGGCGGAATCTACAATTTAAATACAATGTTAAGGACCTGGGCATGATGGCAGGTCCCCACTGGGTAAGCCCCAGAGCTGTTATGAGGGTTTGGGAGTGTGGTCTCCCCTCTTGTTGGGTCTTAATCCATCTCGCGTCGTCAGTTCCAGGAGCCCTGTGCGCTCAGGGGCCACCACGCCGGGTTGTTCCCCCCTATCCTCCACCCTTCCCCGACCATTTTTAGCCATTTTCCCGGCTTTATTTCCACCACAAACCAAGACATAACAGAAAAGAAAAGAAAAAGATAACTCCGCCGGGCCACCGCCCCCCCTGCCTCTCCTCTCTCACTTCCTGATACCATGGCCATCATGAAGGTCAGAAAGAATATCTCTGGCAATCTCCTTCTCACCCCCTCCCCCCACACTCCTGCCTCTGAGCTCCTGGCCCACCTCCCCTGCATTCATGAAGCAGCCCGCTCCGTACACTGATCGCTCCTAACTCCTAGACTCAATGAGAAATGGTACAAGCTGGCCATCAGTAAGGGGGCATGGGGACAATGGAAGAGAGATTCTGCCATAACCTTATGGTTGGATGCATTTATGAATGAATCAAATCAAATCAAACCCACATGGAAACTGCACAGTGAACCGCACGGCTGCATATGTTTCTCGCATCAACCCTCACATCTGCATCACTCCCAGACCAGACATCAGTGAAGACCCTGACCTCCAAGTACTGGAGGTCAGCACCAACCTTATACCTGCCTTTCTCCTATAAAATATATACAACAAATATGACCCCCTCACAACACTATGCACCATCCCCTGTTCCCTCACCCCACTCACCGTGCCCCAGAGATGCATCATTACAGGCGATCTCAATGCCCACCACCCCCTCTGGAGCTCCCAGACGTGAAGAATAGCCCAAGCCACTGAGCTCATGGAGCTAATTGAAGAACACAGCTGGCACCTCATAAACATACCAGATGTCCCAACCCACCATTACAAGAATGGTTCTGGTTCATCGTTCCTCGATCTCATGATTGTGGCTCCAGCGATAGCCAGGGAGGTGACGAACTGGGCCATTGATGATAACATTGCCACTGGCTCAGACCATGAGGTCATTTGCTTGCAATTAGACTCCCTCCACCCTGACCTCAACACCACATCAACCACCCCCTGCCTGAACAGGCACAAGACTGAGTGGGCAGTCTTCACAGACACCCTACAATGGCTGTCCGACACCACCTACCACCGCTGGACCCATCTCAGAGCCAACCCCAATGCATGACAATTAGATGAAGGGGCAATCCTTCTCCAGGACGCCATTCAATCGGCAGCCAAAGCCGCCACACCAGTGTCAGTCCTCCCATCCCGCTCGAAGAGATGGTGGACAGCAGAACTGGACCAAACCTGCAAAGCTATGACCACCATCCATAGACTCTGGAAACAAACATGCCTCCACACCCACCACACCGAGTACAAACACCTCCACAACACTCACTACTGCAGGATATGACACACGATGGATTCACTGTGGAAGCAGTACCTCACTACAGTGGAAGGAGCAGATGTGTGGGTGGCCTTCTGATACACCAACCCTTGCCACGCCCAACTCACCCCACCCATTAAGACCCAGGTAGGTGGAGAGGAACAAGTATGTGTGGACTTGCCAAGCAAAGTTGCTGCATTCCAGGTGCTTCTCCCCCCCCCCCCCCTCCAACCCCCCCACCCAAGCCTCCCACCCCAATCCCAAAATCCCATGGCACACCTTCACCCCCACAGAAATCCGCCATGCCATCTATTCCTCCTCCCCAAAGAAAGCCCCTGGCCCTGATGCCATCACCTTCACCTGCCTCAGACAAGCATGTGACACCATCCTGGATCACATTAATACACTGTGTTCTACACTTGTTAAGACAGGCTACCACCCCCAATGTTGGCAAGAACCAACCACAGTCATCATCCCAATGCTGAACAAACCCGATTACTGGTTGATTAAAGCCTACCGCCCTATAGCACTCCTCAATTGCATGGGTAAAGTCCTCGAAAGACTAATGGCAAACGGCTGAGCCAAATGGCGGAGTCCCACGACCTCCTGCACAATGACCAATTGGAGGTTGCCCTAAGCCCTCAGGAATCCACGCAGTGATGGCGCTAATGCACGATGTGTGAAGCGAATGCAGCGCACTGCTATAACGTCATCGCTATTTTTAGACATTAGAGGTGCCTTCGACAATGTCTCCTCCACATGCCTGCTCGACATAATGTGCACCCTCGGCTGCCCCAATGCTGTCCTCCTGGTGCACATCTTTCCTAAACGAACGAACCACAGCACTATCTTTGACAGGAGAACAGATAGCCAGTGCCTGATCAACACCGGTATCCCCCAAGGGTCCCCTACCTCATCGATCCTTTTCCTTCTATACCTCCACCCCCTCTTCAACCCCTCAATGCAGAGCACCCGACCCTCTGGACGCCAAGCTACATCGACGACGTCGCCCTTGTAACCCACGGTTGAACACGCGAAGAAAATGCCTGAGCCCTGGAGGCTGCAGCCCGCACGGCCTTCGCCTGGGCGCAAAACAACGCTGTCGCCTTCACGACTCCAAGTCAGAGCTCCTGCACTTCCATCGCGCTCGCGATGACACTCACACGCAGACATCAATGTCCGCCTGCCCAATGGCACCGTCGTCACCCCGGTTCAAAGGATGGATGACAAGAATGGTCCTTGGATAGGCATCTATTTCGAACGCAAACTCTCCTTCACCCAACATGTCCACCTCAAGCTAACGGCGCATCAAGGTCCCTCAACGCCCTCTACAGCCTAGTCAGGTACGAAACAGGTCTGTCCCCCTCTGCGACCCCACACTTTACTGCGCATGTGTTATTTCTAGGTCCGATTTTGGCTCTGAGATCTGGTGGACTGGAGAAAGGCCTGGCCCGCAAACTACAAACACAGCAAAACTCTGCCCTAGCCGCATACTCAATGCATTTCATTCCACACGACACTGCCCTCCATAACGAAGCCGCACTCCCCCGTCTCGGTCTGCCTACAACACAAGCAATGCAAATATCCTCCACCTCCTTTCCCTACCCCCCTCACACCCGTAGTTAGAAGATGCGCATCCTCCTTCCCCATCCCCAATCATTCTACACCTCTATGTGCGACCCTCACGAATACCACTGTCAGTGGCAAACAGCCAGATGCCAACCCCTGGACTAGTAGGTATGCTCGTAAGATGAGCCCATGGGTCCTTCCGGACGACTTCATAGAAGACACAGCACACACCCGATCACCACCTCGTGGAGCCCACCCCCATCGCAACAGACATACCCTCGCTGCCCAAAGACGAAGCGGCCATGAACACTCCTCCCTCCCTGACGACTCCGCCGCCACAACACAAACATCATCGGATACAAAGGCTCACAGCTCGCCGGCGAACCACGGGCGGGATACTACATCCCCGACGGACTGCCACATGAGGTCCGCACCATCATCCCCATGGGCGACACCACCGAGCTCTTCAACGCAGAACTCAGAGCCATACATGAATGCCTCCTCGCCTGCCTGCGGTACATCACCAACAACTGCCTACGAAACCGACGCATATACCTCTTCACCGACAACCAATCCGCAATCCTACGTGCCTCCCCCCTCAGCACGGCCCCAGCCAAGAGCTCGCCCGCGCGATACATGACACCGCCACCTCCCTACATGCCCTCAGGGTGCCCATAACACTACATTGGGTACCCAGACACACCGACATCGCGGCAATGATGAAGCCGACCTCCTGGCGAAAGCCGCCACGGATCTACCCCCCACCACTCCGATCCCGATCTCCCTGTCCTGGTTCCGGAGACAAATCCACGAACAATACGTCGCAGACTGGGCAACATGGTCAACTCGAACCAAACCAAAACTTACGATGCACCTCACCGCCGCCACCTTGACCACGCATACACAGCCTTGCCGCGCAAACTCTCCTCAGCCATCCTCGGCCTTCGCACAGGCCATGGATACTTTTTGGACTGCCTCGCACACCCCCCACCCCCCACTACCCTTCCCGCTCGTGCCCCTGCCCACTCCACCCCCCACAGACCCCTAAGCACCTCCTCCTCTCCTGCCCAATTACACAACCCATCGGACCGAGCTAAGACGGACACTGAAAATCCCCCGCCATCGCCGCTCATGACACCAATCATCCTCACACGACCGCCGGAACAAAGCCCTTTCCACTATGATCTCAGCGACCAAAATTGTGACTGCCGAATGGGCACATACTAAGTTAAGTAAGCACCCCAAGGGGAGGACACACCTGCAACACTGACCATAGGCTGGGGGACGCTGCTGGACGAGGACGACGAGCACGCAGATACCCCCAACTAGTAAAAAAAAAAAAAAAAAAAAAAAAAAAAATAAAAAAAAAAAAACCAGAGTGAAGAACTATATAAGGGAGGAACGGGGGGCAGGTTACGATTGGAATTGGTTCTGTGTTGTTGAGTTGGGCTTGTATCGATACGCAGGCTGTATAGTAGTGGTAACAGAGGAGTAACGGAGACGAGTGAGAAGTGATGACGGTGAAGGGCAGGGAAAAGGGGACCGGAGAGAGACAAGGAGGGGAGACGAGAGCAGGGAGTGGCAAAAGAGTAGCCAGGGGGCACAGAGAAGGGGAGAGAGGGGAGGAGGAGGGGCGCAGGTGGCCCGAGGTTATCTGATTTCTTTTGTTTGAGGAAAAAAGGCGGAAAAATGGTTAAAAATGGAAGGGGAAGGGTGGAGGAAATGGGGGAACGACCCGGCGAGGTGGCCTCCGAGCGCACAGGGCTCCTGGAACAGACGACGCGAGATGGACTGTGAACCAAATGAGACTTGGGGGACTACAACCCCACACATGAAGACTGCTCTGGGGCACATCCCAGTGGGGACCTGGGGTAACAGCCAGGCCCTCAAGTATGTATTTAATTTGTAGCCTCCACCATAACCTTACGGTTGGATGCGAGTATGAGGAATAAATAAATAAATAAATAAATCATGATGGCAATGATAAATGATTGTGTTCTGGGACATGATGTGGAGGGTCGCCAGTGATGTATGGTATCTATTCATTGGTGGTCATGGTGGTATCAGCATAATGTTTGTCTCAGCAGGAATGTTGTCTAGGGTGGATTCGGGGCAGCTTCTCTGCCATGCCTCCTTCACAATTCCTATCTTCACTGGGCATTTTGTGCTGTGAGCTGCATGTTGAGTGTCAGCATGTCCGCAGTGATGCAGATTGATCATGTGTAGATGGTGTGTATGCACTTCTGGCCTCTGAGTTTGGGGCACTTGCACAGAGGTGGTACTTTATTGGGTGTGTGGCAGCACATATAGCACAGGTGGGGCCATGATGGCTGTGCATGTTGCATGGTGATGACCAAACTTTTGGCACCTATGGCACTGGTCGATGGACCTGGCAGAGAAGAATTCGGTGACCTTTTGTGGTTCGAATAGGATGATGACCTTTGTGCACTCCAATGTGTTGTATTCATTTGATGAGCTGAGGGCAATCATGATGCTCGATGCTGACTTACTGGCCCATTTCTCTGACAGAGTGATTGCATTCGAATTCAGCTTGCAAGCTGTGCATACCCTCCTCAGAGGTCTGGGAAGAAATCAATTGGTACTCCATGGACTGCCAGTTTGTACCATTTCTCATTAATTCAGGGGGGCATCAACACAGGGTGCACTTTGCGGGTGGCTTCACGTATGAGGGGCAGGGGGGGTGATGTCAGCAGGTGTAGTTTGGGGGGAGGGGTCAAATTAGATTTCTGTTAATGTTCTTCTTCACGGTTGAGATAGAAATGCTCTGAGGGGATTTGCTTTGTACAGGGCATCATTGACAGCAACTCCGACTGCCACTTTGGAGCTGTCCAGGAAGGAGTGGGGGTCTGGGCACAGGATAACAATGTCATTGGGGTGGGGGGGATTCTGCTTTTGGGGTTTGGATGGTTGCAGGGCTTGCTTCAGGGGTGTCGGGTGGCACTGGAGAAGAGCTTGGTCAAGGCAGGTACTGACTCTTTCCATGGGGCAGAAGGTTCAGGACTGGGGCCGGGGGCATGTACTGGAAGGGGTATCTTGGCTTCTTTAGCTCACATTCAGGTGTGAGGCAGCGTTACTTGCAGTATTCAATTTCTTTGGGGGAGGGGGTTTGGGGAGGGGGCATGGACAGAGGGGAGGTCAAGGGAATGGGGGGGGAAAACTGATTGGGAGTAGCAGATTCGGCAGATGCAGGGTTTGATGGGGGGAAGGAGGGTCAAGATGTTTTCATCAGGGAGGAGAGCAGGGGAAATGGCCAAGCATGTCATGGATGGCTCAGATCATCGAGTGATCTTTGTCCATGGTGTGGAAAGCCTTTGTTATTCTTACATTCATTGCATTGTCTACGGGGTGGAACATGTCTGTGGCAGTGTTAAGGTTCTTGTTAAGTCAATCGATGGATGTTGCGAGACTGTCGGTGGTGAGGGAGGCAGAGGAATTGGCAGGAGTGATGTGGTGGAGGCATTTAACCCTGGATGGTGGTGGGGGTGGGAGTCCCGTGGCTATGTGGGTGATGGAGTGGGCAGTGGAGGCAGCAGGGCATTTTTTATTTTTGCTGACAGTTTGCTGGATGGTATACTCAGGGTTGTTTCAGCTTAGATTGTCAGGGCTGTCTTTTTGCCCATCAGCAATGGTACTGTGCTGGTTCTGGGGGGTTTGGGGGGGCACGTTGGTAGTATTGTGGGCATTGGGCATGGGGGAGCTCTTGCAGGAAGACATGCCATCATCGCTAAAGTCTTTGGTGACATCAGAGCACATGCCTTCATTCATCTCAGCATTGGAGGTGTCAGACTTGTTCAGCTCTGGGTTAATGCGTTTTTCCCTTTGCGAGCACCCAGAGACATTGTTTTTCAGGGGGAGGAGGGGGTTTCTCCACCATGGAGGTGCAGGGAGGCATCAGATTTTGGAATAAGTTGTTTTTGCAGGAGTGACAAAAGATTCTGCAAAGAAGTTGATGGAATTTGGTTGTGGTGGGGTGTGGTGTTGATGACCAATTCGCAGTGCTTCTCTCAGGGGCCCAAAAACTCTTTTCAATGAAAACTTGAAGAAAAAGAGTGGGCCTGGTCTGGAAAAAGCTGCGAATAGGTAATTTGAGGCTGCCAAACAATAATCTGCGATAAAATCTTTGATTTTGGTGTGGTTGTTGAAAAGGCAGGGGGGGGGTCAATTTTTCTATTGAATGGACAGTGCAGTTGGTGATTCCCCAGTGGAATGCAACTATCAGATCTACAACAAGGAACTAATGGCAATCGTGCATGCTTTTGAGGAATGGAGACCAGAATGCAGTCTGTTATTAACCCACTCCGTGTCCTGTCTGACCATAAGAATTTGGAATATTTCACTACAATGAAAACTCCTCAACTGATAACAAGCCTGATGATCACAATTTCTGTCCCAATTCAATTTCAAAATTATCTACTGCCCAGGAACAGTGGAAGGTGAACCAGATGCACTGACTAGACAATCCAGAGATCTGCCTAAAGATGGTAATGACTGCTCCCTGGAAAACCTAACCACCATAATTAAACCTGAAAACATTCTCCATGCCCTGGCCATAACCTCATCCAAGCAACCTGATATTACTCCACCAACATTTTGCCTAGATGCCCCCACACTAAGCTGACTTTTCCATGAAGGATATGCCATGGATCATTTCCCAAGCATGATTTTCCAGATGCTCAGCAATGGAACAAAACAATGCAAAGATATAACACTCACATAGAGTGAAGAATGCAACAACCTCCTCCTGTTCAGTGGGGGTTTGTCTTGTCACCGATGGCAGGGTAACTCAGGATTTCCAAAAAGAAAAAATGAGAAGTAATGATTCCAATGGTGGGAATTATTTACTTCTCTGGGGATTCTCATAGAAATGAGTAATTCCATTCAATTCATTCTTCAATGCCTAACACTGTTCGATTCAAATCACACAGCAACCGCTAACCCCCCCTGCATTTTTTAACAACAACCTCAAATTTCCCCGCTCTGCTGACAGAAATCGCCTAATCGCACGCTGTTTACCCCCGAATCCCGAATTCCAGGCCTGAATTCGTGTTTACCGTTGAGTGTCAGCAAAAAACGCGATTCTGGGACCTTCCGGACCGGTCAAACGGGCCTTTCCATCAACGCCGCCCCACCTCCCACCCTCCGGTCATCAAACAAACCTTATTTTCGGTTTCGGCATACCGAAATCCCCCCCTCCCCAAATTCTCCTATTGCCAGCAGCACTGGTTGTGGTGAACCCCAAAATTTCCCTCCTTTCAGACCCCCCTTTCTTCGCGGTAATTTTCTGTTCTCGCTTAACAAGAGCCGCATCACGTGATCCTTCGCCATCGCTTATGGAGTTTCCCGATTTAGCGATGGACGCTGATCCACCCATCCCGCCAACCCCTCGCTTATGCAAGTACAAGGTGACACCTGCAGCCCTACCACTCAAGTTCTGGCAACCCTAACCCACCGATTCATAACTATCGACCCCAACTCTGCCATGTCCACCGACCCCCTCGCCCGTGCAGATGCCCCTCACGCTGGCACATCCTCCACCATGCCCCCTCCTGCAGAAAGCCTATGTCCTCTACCTCCCGAAATGCCGCCCGCCTCAGCAGAGTTACTAAATCCAAATTAAAATCCTCCAATGCGCTGCCGAGGAAAAGAGACGCGCCACCATTGCTAACCTCGACAACATCCCTGCCATGCATAACCTCGACAACACACCTGCCCTACATGACCCCATCGACATTGACGCAGACATTGACCTTGAAGACAAAGAAGACTGCAAATCACACCTCCAACCAAGCGATGACTTCCTCAACACCATCGCCTCTATGATCTCAAAAAACACAAACGACGCACTCCGACCCATTGTACACTCCATCGACACTATTAACAAAACGCCTCGACAGAATCGCCAAACCCAGCCCTCCCCCTCTGACACAGCCCCAACGCCAACCCCAACCCGGACAAGCAACCCTTGCCAACTCACACCCTGACAACCTGCAGTACTGGAAAGCCCGATGCCAACTCCTGGAAAACACCCTACGCCATCACAACAATCGCCATACTGACTTCCACCACCAACCGCCGCCACAATCCCCCTACGAACATTCAAGAACCATGGGCCTCTGGCACAGCCTCTGCTGATCTCTTCTCCTCTGCCATGCCCCCAAGACCAACCCCCCTGCCAAACCACATCCCAAATGCCTGCGCACTTGCCCCAGTCTGTCATCATACCCTTTCCCCACCCTGCCATAATTGACATTAACACCAAAGCCCAGTTGGGGAGGGAGATCAATGCCGCACTCACACGGGCACAGCGCCACCTCACATGGCTGTTGCCACAATTAGACAGGCCTCCTCCAGCAACCTTATCGTGACCATGACGGAAGCTACCACTGAAACCTGAGCTGACTGTCAACCTAAGGTTGATTGATTGATTGATTCCTCATTAATGTTCCCAACCTCAAGGTTATGACATAGCCAGTGTATATATACAAAGTTCAGGTCTGGTTGTTACCCCAGGATCCTGCTGGGAAGCGCCCCAGAGCAGTCATCATGTTTGGCATATTGGCCTGTATGCTCCCTCCTTCCGTTTTCAAGTCCGTCTCGCGTCATCGTGTCCAAGAGCCCTGTTTGCTCAGGGGCCACCACGCCGGGTCGTTCCCCCCCTTTCCTCCGCCCTTCCCCTTCCCATTTTTAGCCATTTACCCGCCTTTATTTCCTCCAAAAGCAAGAAAAAAACAGAACAAAAGAAATATGTACACTCTCCACTCCTCACTTCCCCTCATTCCGTGCCTCCACCATTCGTCCCTTTTCCTCTTCGTTGCTCTGTGTTATGTTTTGTTTTTTTTTTTTTTTTTTTTTTTTTTTTTTAGCTATGTTGGGTTGGCCGTTGGGGGGAGCGTCATGCTCCTCCGTCTGGTCCGTCAATGTTCCCCAGCCTGTGGTAAGCGAGCTAGGATTGTCCCCTTCTGCGGGGTACCTACTTAACGTTGTGAGTGCCCATTCGGCAGTCGCGACTTTCGTCGCCGAGATCATGGTAGCGAGGGCCTTCACGCCGTTGGTTGTGTAGAGGATGGTGCTGAGGGTAAGTCGTTGGTTTCGGTGGCAGTTTCAGGGAGTTCCGTAACTCCATTCGTGCTGCATTGTAAGCGGGGGCAGGACAGGAGGATGTGCTTAGGGGTTTGGGGGGGGGTGCATGGGGCAGGTGCATGTGCGGGAGGGGTATGGTCGGTTGGTGGGTTGGCGAGACAGTCCAGGAAGTAACCGGTCCGGTACGGAGGCCCAGGATGGCTGTGGATAGTCGCCGAGGAGGGAGGTGTAGGCGCTGTCCAGGCGGCGACGGTAGGGGGCGTCGTAGGTTTTCGGTTTGGGGGAGGCGTGGTACCATGCGGTCCAGTCGGCGGAGTGTTGTTCCTTGATTCGACGCCGGAGCCAGGAGAGGGTGATGGGAGTGTTGGTGAGGGGGGGGGCGCGAGGTCGCTAGTTTTGCTAGGCGGTCTGCCTCCTCGTTTCCCTCGATGTCTGTGTGGCCGGGCACCCAGTGTAGGGTCACTGGGGTCGAGCGTCGGAGGAGGGGCGGTGGTGGGTGTGCAGGATGTCGAGGGCAGTAGTTTCTTGTCCTGGGCCTCTGTCTAGTCTCGAGGCGCGGAGGATGGCAGATTGGTTGTCGGTAAAGAGGTGGATTGAACGGTCGTGTAGGCGATGTTGTTTGATGTAGTTAAGGCAGGTGCGGAGGGCATTCCGCTATGGCCCTGAGTTCCGCGTCGAAGACTTCAGAGGTGGTTCCTAGGGGGATGACGGCGCGGACGCGGTCGGTGAGGCCATGGGGGACGTAGAATCCCGCGCCGGTCTGGGTGGACAGTTGTGAACCGTCGGTATAGGCTATGATGTTGTGGGGGTCATCGCGGAGGTTTTGGAGGAGAGAAGGTGGGCGGGTCGCTGCTTCGTCTTTAGGCAGGTCCTGTATGTCGATGATGATGGGAGCATGTTCCACGGGGCGGTTATAGGTTGTGCTGTGTCCTCAATGTCGGCATCGAGGGGCACCCACGGGCTGAGGGCGCGCAACGCTTGGCCGAGCCGGGAGGGGGGGGCCGGCGTTCCTGGGTCCAGTCGAAGTCGTATTCATCGGGGTCGCACAGCGCAGTCGGAGAGTGGTTTGGCACGGGGAAATGATGAGGGGCAGCGTTTGATGACGGGGTGTGATAGGGGTAGAGTAAGGAGACAGAGAATGTATTTTCTTTGCTTGCTTTGTAGACGAACGGAGACAGGAGGGAGGGCGGGCCTTGTTATGGAGGGCTACGGTCGGGGTAGAGCGAAAGGCGTTTAAGATGCGGCGAATGGCGGCGGTTTTGTTGTTTTTGTAGTCGTTTCGTGAAGGTCTTTTGGCCAGTCCACCAGATTCTCAGCGCCGAAGTCTGACCTAGATAGGATGCACGCGCAGTATAGTGAGCGGGTCGCAGAGGGGGACAAACCAGTCTCGTGTTTCACCAGGCTGCAGAGAGCGTTGAAGGACCTGGACGCGGAGATTAGCTTGGCATTGATGTGGTGGGTGAATTGGAGTTTGCGGTCGAATAGGACGCCTATCCAGCGGACGACGTCATGTCTGCCTCCCTGTGTTCCGGGCTTCACTATCGTGCCGTTGGGGAGGGTGATGTTTATGGCGTCGGGTGTGGTGTCTTGTCGAGCGCGGTGGAAATGTAGCATTTCCGATTTGCTAATCGTCGAAGGCGGACGGCGTTTTCTTCGGCCCACTTGAATGCTGTTTGGGCGGCCTTCTCGAGTGCGCGGGCGTTGTCTTCGCGGGTCACTGCCGTGGGTCACCAAGGCGACGTCGTCGATGTAGCTTGGTGCCCATAGTGTGGGGTGGGCGGTTTGTAGAGTGTCGAAGAGGGGGCGGAGGTATAGGAGGAACAGGATAGGTGAGGCTGGCGATCCTTGCAGGATGCCTGTGTTTGATTGGGCGCTGGATGTCGGTGCGACCGTCGAATGAGAGGGCTGTGGGTTCTGTCCGCGAGGAATGACTTGCCCCAGGAGAGCACCGCTTTCGGGCAGCCTAGCTGTGACATGGTGTGAAGTAGGCGGGCGGATGACACGTTGTCGAACGCGCCTCTAACATCGAGGAACAGGGCCGTCGTCACCCAGTTGGTATCCTGCATTAGCGTCGATCTCGTGCGTAAGTGCCATCGCTGCATCGATAGCGGAGCGCTGTGGTCTACCGCCGATCTGATCGGGTGGGTGTAGCAGATGATGTGCCTCTGCCATTTGTGCCAGTCTCGTTGCCATCAATTTTTCTAGTATCTTGCCCATGCAGTTAAGCAGCGCTATCGGGCGGTATGCTTTCACTGAGCTGTAATCGGGCTTGTTCGGTTTGGGGATGATCGCGGTGGTAGCTTCGCGCCATCTTGCTGGGTGGTAGCCTACGGCTCCGAGCGTCGAGTAGAAAGGCGTTCACATGATCGGGTATGGCGGCGTATACCTGTCTGAGGCACGCGAACGGGGATACCGTCCGGGCCGGGGGCTTTCTTAGGTGACGAGGTCATGATTGCGCGCTTTATTTCTTCCGGTGTGAATGTTTGCCACTCGAGTTCGGGGAGAGCGGGGAGGTTTCGGGGGTGGGGGGAGCGGGGGGGAGGGGGGGGGAACAGGGCTTGGAATGCTTGGACCATTACTCTCGACGTCCACGCAGAGGCGGGTTTCGGATTCCTACCTGTGTCGTGATGGGTGGGGTGGCTTGGGCGCGGCGGGGGTTTGTGTAGCGGAATGCAGCCCATATATCAGCTCCTTCCGCTTGAGACAGGTATGCCTTCCACAGGGAGTCTTTGGCGTGGCGTACTGTTCGGAAGTGCGTGTTGCGGAGGGCTCGGTACTCCTCGTGGTGGTGGGGCAAGCACGTCCTCTGCCACTTGCGGCGAGCACTGGTCATGGCCGCTCTCGTGTGTTCCACCTCTGGGACCACCATCGTTTTGATCGTGGGGAGAGGACGAGTGCGGGGGTAGACTGTGCTGCGGCAGTGGTGATAATATTGTGGAGGAGGACTGCCCAGTCGTCGAGCTGGCGTTCGGTGGGGTTCACGCGCGCGGTGCTCCAAAGGGGTTGGTTGTTGGCGGAGAGTTCGCGGAGGGTGGACGTGAACGTGTCCCAGTTTGTTTTGCGCCAGTTAAGGCGGGGCTCTGGTGTGTCGTGTTCCGCGTCGGGGTGTAGGGAGGATATCTGGAAGAGGACGACTTCGTGGTCGGAGCCGGTGGGGTTCTCCTCGTCAATTGCGCAGTTGGATACTTCCCTGGCAACCCGCTGGGGCAGCGAGTGTGAGATCCAGGACCGAGGATCCTGTGCCATTCCTATAGTGATAGGTGGGGGTGTCCGGGGTGTTGGCGAGGTGCCAGCCGTGCTCTTCGATCAGTGTAAGGAGTTCATCGGCCCTTGTGGGGTGCCTCACTCGAGAGTTTCCAGACGGGGTGGGTGGGCGTTGAGGTCGCCTGTGATGAATGCAGCGCTGGGGTAGGACCAGTTGTGCCAGGGAGCGGGGGGATGGTGTATGGGGTGGTGGGGTTATATTTTTCATTATAGATATTTATGATATAGATGGGGGGGATGAGCGGAGTGCCAACTTCGAGGACTTGGATATCTGGGTCCACACACACATCGGGTCTGGGAGTTACTCGAAGGTGTGGGTTGCGGCGGGATACATAGGCAGTGGTGCGGTTCGTGTTGTGGTCGCCGCGGGGGGGTAGGAGGAGGAGGAAATCAGGATGTGTGGTTGCGTACTTGGGGTCCTTGATGTTTACTTCTTGGACCAGGATTATGTCATTTGTTTTACCTGCCGTGTTTAGCAGGGTGTTGAGGGACGTTGTGCTTCGGTTCACATTGTGGGATGTGATGCGGATGTGAGCTGCAGTAGGGTTGTAACTATGCATGAGTGCTCATGGAGGTGTTAGCGGGGGCAGGCGTTGTTAGGGGCGGGGAGCGGGGTCTGGTACGCTGCCATGCTTCTCTCAGGGTGGATGCCTTGGTGGGGCAGTGGCCGTTGAAGGCAGCGTGGGCGGTGTCGGGTCGGCCGGCCGCGACGCAGTTGGTGCATTTGTGCTCGGTGTGGATGCATGAGCGGCCGCGGCGAGTGGGACACTGTTCGCAGCTGGGTTGGTCAGTGGGGTGCCCGCCTGCACATAGGGCGCATGTCGGAGCGTTGGGGTTAGTGCAAACAGCGTGGTGGTGGCCGAATGCCTGGCACCGGCGGCATTGGTCGGTACTGCGGGCTGTGAAGTACTCCGTTACCTTTTTGTGGCTCGAAGAGGACCACGATCTTGTGTCGTTTCAGTGCGTTGTAGTCGGTGGTGGTGCGGAGAGCAATCATCACACTGGAGGCGGTTTTGCCCTCTCTTTTTTCTGGGTGTGTGAGGTACCAGGCGGGAGCTGGGCAAGTGAGACGGAGTGGTTGGACTCGATTTCATGCTGGAGTTTCGCCATGCCTTCCTCGTTGTCCGGGAAGTAGTCCAGGGGGATGCCGTGGACCGCCAGCTTGTGCCATTTTTCATTCAGCAGGCGGGGGGTTGGAGCATGGGATGGACCTTTCATGGCAGCCTCTTTGATGGTGGGGAGGTGGGCGGTAATGTCGGCAGCGAGGGTGTGTGTAGCGGGGGTGAGCAGGAGTTTCCCGCTATGTTTTTGCGGACCGTCATAATGGAGAGCGTTGCCGGGGCCTTGGCTTCCCGTAGGGCGGCGTTCACCGCCATTCCAATAGTTACCTTGACGCTTTCGGGGGAGAGCCTGGGGGTCCGAGCAAGGGATCACAATGTCTTGGGGTTTGGGGGGGTTTGCGGGATAGGTTCTGGGTTTGGGCTTGGTTTTGGGTGGACGCGTTTTTTGGGGGCCTTGTGGGGGGGTTTGGAAGAGGACGGAGGAGGCGGGGGGGCCTTGCCATGGTCGGTTGGGAGGTTGAGGGGGGGCGGTGGGGGCCAGTGTGTGGCCGAGCTTGATGAGCTCGTTCTCTGCAGTCTCCGCTCACTGTCGCCAGTACTTCGCTTCGGCTACAGCATCGCCTATCTGATCTGTAGGATCTGCACCTCGGAGGGGTCGGGATGGGAGTCGGCCTGGGTGGAGTCTTGGGCAGTGGTGGAGGTAATTTGTAGGGTGGGCTTACCTGGAGCACTTACCGCTTTCTCGATGCTGTCCATTCGGGTCAGTTGGCGTTCCATTTCGGAGCGCATGCCTATGACGGCAAGGAAGAGGCGTTCCAGCTTGTTGTCAGTGAGGTTGCGGCGTCAGGCGGTGTTGATGGAGTCTTCGAGGGAGAGGTTGAAGATGGTTCCATTTTCTCCCTTTCGGCGTTTGTCTTGTTGGCGTAGTTGATGGATCTCGGTGTCGGTGGGTTGGGATTGTTGAGGGTACTTCGGGTGGTATTGCATGCCGGTGGGGGGATCGAAGGCTCCTGAGTTTACCGGGCGGCGTGGGGGGAGAGGGGGTATTGGGAGGGGTCCGCGAAATGGGGTGACTGGGTCAGCGGGTTGGTTGTCGTGTCCAGTGGGTTGGTCGGGGGTGGTGTGCTGCGGGGTGTCATCATTGTTCGTGGAGTCGCGGATGGGGTTAACGCTGTTGCGGTCATGGTGTAGCCATGCAGGGTCGGTTGGGTCATTTGGGTTAGCGGCGGGAGTAAGCGAGTCGGTGTTGTCGAGGGTTAGATCCATTTCAGTGTCGGTGGATGCCGGGGGTGACTCCATGGTGTCACGTGGGTGGGGCGCTGCGTAAGCGAGCGAAGAGATTTTGCGCGCGGGGGGAGGTGGGTACTGAGGGGGTTGAGTGCGGGGCAACGGCTGGGTTGTAGGAGGTGTGTATTTTGGTATAGGTAGTTTTCGGTGAGGCGAGGATGAATTTGCCGGTTTTTGGACTTTTGAGGGTGTTTTGGTGGGGAAGCATTGATGATTGTCGCCTGTTGCTGAGCTTCGGGTGTCCGGAGGTCCCCTATTTCATTGGAAAACAACGAGTAGGTGGATTTCGGGCCCGTAAAGTTCCAGAAAGGTGTAATCGGGGTCGCTGAAGCTGAATTCGCCAGAAAATCGGGAGATTTCGGCGTGGTTGGTGAAAATGTAGGGGGGGGGAGCCGTTGCCAAGTGGTGTGCCCCGGGGAGATTTGTCAACCTAAGGACTATGCATACAGCGACACAGAAAGTGAATACTTGCATCGCCGCGCCTCGCCTGAATGTGCGGTGGTACAAGCTCGCAGTACATGGGATACCCACGAGCCAATACCCCGACTCCACCGAAGGAATGCACCTCCTCCAGGAGGAAATTGAGCGCAGCAACGGACCTGTCACTCTGGTGGCACCCCCCCATTATATGACAACTGCAGAGAAACATGTGGGCAAGGAAGCATCCAGTGTGGTAATTGTGGTGCGTACTGCTGAAGAGCTTGCAATCCTGAAGCACAAACGAGTTATGGTACATCTCGAGCCCTGGAGAGTCACCGAGTACCACTCTGCCCGACGGACCAACCAGTGTCAGCGCTGCTTGCTCTTTGGCCACCACTACACCAACTGCACTGGATCGCAAGGCCCCAACTGCGGCATCTGCGGCCAAAACCACTCCACAGATGACCAGGCTTGCAACAAGTGCCCCCAAGGTAAAGGTAAGAATTGTGAGCACACCAAATACCACTGCAAGACCTGCGTAGACGCCGGCCTCCCCGATCTTGACCACCCCGGCTTCAGCAAACAGTGCCCCGTACGACTTGGCATCTTCAAAGAAGCCTGGACAGCATCACAGAACCCCGCCACCACCCCATCCAACCCCGCCGACAAGGACACTGAGATGAATGCCCATGTCTAGCTACAACAGACTGGCAACAACCATCAGGATAGTCTCCCACAATGTGAACCGACAACGAACAGCACTCGACGCGCTGCTGAATAGTGCATATGACACAGCTGATATAATCCTAATACAAGAAATCAACATTACCGACTTGACTTACGCAATCACACACCCATCTTTTACATTAGTACTGCCACCCCGTGGAAATAGAACCACCAACAGAGCAGCTGCCTATGTGACCAGGTCAAACCCATACCTCAGGGTCTCTCAGTGCACTGATATATGCACGGACCCTGACCATCAGGTGCTCGAGGTAGGCACCGACTTAATCCCCTCTTTCTTTCTACTCAATATATGCAATGAAAAACACCCCGAAAATAACATTTACACAATCCCGAGAGCCCTCACCCTCCTCCCCCTCCCCTGCAGGTGCATCATCACAGGTGATCTCAATGCTCACCATGCCCTGTGGAACTCCTCCACACGCTCCCCCATTCGAGCCACCGAGGTAGTTGATCTCATTGAGCAAAGAGACTGGGCCCTCGTCTCCGTGCCTGACATTCCCACATACCACTTCAACCAAGGCCACAGTTCCTCCATCCTAGACCTGACCCTCGCATCGCCCCATATGGCGGAGGAAACAGTTAACTGGGCAATTGACGATGACAACACCACAGGGTCTGAGCATGAGGTCATATGCTTCGAGGTACACACAACCCACCCAGATGCTGAAACAACTGCCCCGACAAACTGACTGAACTTGTAAAAGACGGATTGGGAGCTGTTCACTGAAACCCTCCATACCTCTTGCTCAGCCCTCACACCGACCTGGACACACTATCGCAACCACCCCACCACGGCCAACCTTGATGCATGGATGGAGTCAATACGGGATGTCATCCGTGCTGCCTCAACGACGTCCACCCCCATACTACAAGTGACCCCCCAATTGAAATGATGGTGGACCCCTGATTCGATTTGATTTGATTTATTCATACACGCATCCAACCGTAAGGTTATGGCAGAATCTACAGTTAAAATACAAAGAATGAGAACCTGTCTGTCACCTCAGGTCCCCACAGGGATAGGCCCCAAGAGCCGTCATTGGTTGTGGGGTTGTAGTCCCCCAACTCTCTTCAGTGTTTGGTACATAAGTGTCGTCGAGTCCAAGGAGCCCTGTTCGCTCGGAGGCCACCTCGCCAGGTCATTCCCCCATTTCCTCCTCCCTTCCCCTCCCATTTTCAGCCATTTGCCCACCTTTATTTCCTCCAAAAGCATAAACAAAACAGAAGAAAGCAAACTTAACTCCTCCGGGCCTCCGCCCCCCTCCATCTCCTGCTCACTCTCTTCGCTGCCTCCTTCCTCCATCGCCACTCGTCATTTCACACTCTCCACACATGCCTCCTTCCGTCATCATCTACTCCGTCCCCTCGTGCCCCCATCATCGGTTCTCACTCGGCTCCTCGCTTCCTCTCTCTTCCGTTGTCCCCATGCCCCCCTACTCTGCCCATCCTTTAAGACAAAAGAAGAACAACAAACAATGGAAACTGCACAAATGAGCCCACTATCCCCCTCCTATCTCCATTCAGCCTCCGTTTCAGCTTCCCATCTCCTCGTCGCCCAGCTCTCCCCATCTGCCATCTCCCTTTCGGACTTGTTTTTTTTTTTTTTTTTTTTTTTTTTTTATTCTTGGTTGTTTAGGTCCTCCGAGTGCTCGTCGTCCGAGTCCATCAGCGTTCCCCAGACTGTAGTTAGCGGAACAAAGGTGTCCCCCCTCGAGGAGAGCTTACTTAACGTTGCATGTGCCCATTCGGCAGTCGCAATTTTGGTTTCCGAGATCATGTTAGAAAGAGCTTTGGTCCCGGCTTCGGTGTGGAGTATGGTCTGTAGGTTTAGTTGTCGGTGTCGAGGGATCTTAAGAGTCCGCCTCATCTCGGTCCTGTTGGGGGTATATAGGGGGCATGATAGGAGTAGGTGTCTGGGGGTTGGAGGGGGGTGTAGCAGCAGGAGCATGTGCGGTGGGGGTATGTGGTGGTGGGGGGGTTGGCGAGGCAGTCTAGGAAGTAGCCATGGCCTGTGCGGAGACCCAGGATGGCGGTGGACAGCTTGCGTGGCAGGGAGGTGTATGCGTGGTCGAGGTTGCGGCGGTGGGGCGCATCATAGGTTTTAGGCTTCGGTGCGGATGTGTACCATTCGGCCAAGTCTGCTGTGTACTGTTTGTGTATTTGGCGGCAAAGCCACGATGGCGAGATCGGTATGGCGGCGTTGGGGGGGAGTGTGGTTGCGGTTTTTGTGAGGTGGTCTGCCTCCTCGTTGCCTTCGATATCTGTATGTCCAGGAACCCAGTGTATCATGATGTGTGTTCCGATGGTGCGCAGCGTGGTTGCAGTGTCGCGGATTGCCTTGGCGAGTTCCTGTCCAGGTCCGGTGGTCAGACAAGAAGCGCGGAGGATTGCTGACTGGTTGTCCATGAATACGTGTATGTGGCAGCTTCGTGTGCATTTGTGTCTGAGGGTGCAGAGGCATGCGAGGAGGCATTGGTGGATGGCTCGTATCTCCGTGTCGAAGACTTCGGTGGTGCTGCTCATGGGGATGGCTGAGCGGACTTCTCTTTGTAGGCCGTGCTGGATGTAGAAGCTGGCGCCTGTCAAACTGTCGAGTTGCGAGCCATCGGTGTATGTGATGATGTTGGATTTGCCATGTAGGAGGCGTCGGAGGAGAGAGAGGTGTTCGACTGCAGCTTCATCTTTCGGAAGTGGGGAGATCTCGATGGTGATGGGGTGTTGTTCCCACATTGTGGCTGTTGGGTGGGCTGTGTCTTCGATCGCATCGTGCGGGAGGATCCAGCAGTTTGTTGTCTGGAGCATTCCGATGAGGCGGGAGGGGGGGTGGGTGGAGGTACTCCATTGGTGATCGTATTCAGCAGGGTCACACATGGCTTTATGAAAGTGGTTGGGGATGGGGAAAGAGGAGGGGCATCTTCTAACTACAGGGTGGGAGGGGGGTAGGGAAAGGAGACGGAGGATGGATTTGCGGTGTCTATGGTTAAGACAGACTGAGACGGGCGGGAGGGCGGCCTCATTATGTAGGGCGATTGTTGGAGTCGTGCAGAAGGCATTGAGTATTTGTCAGAGGGCAGAGTTTTGGTGTGTTTGATGCTGGCGAGCCAGTCCTTTCTGCCCTTTCCACCAGATCTCGGAGCTGAAATCGGACCTAGATATGACACATGCATGGTAAAGGGTGTGGGTTGCGGAGGGGGACAGACCGGTTTCGTAACAGACCAGGTTGTAGAGGGCGTTGAGGGACCTGGACACGGCTGTTAGCTTCAGGTGAATGTGGTGGGTAAACGAGAGTTTGCGGTGGAAGTATATCCCTATCCATCGGACCACGTCTCTGCGTTCACCCTGCGTCCCAGGTGTAACGATTGTTCCGTTCGGTAGTCGTACATTTGTTGCATTCATCTGGGTGTCTTGGCGGGCATGGTGGAAGTGTAAGAGCTCTGATATGGAGTCGTCGAAGGTGACGGTGTTGGATTCGGCCAATGTGAAGGCAGTGCGGGCAGCAGCTTCTAGAGTGCGGGCATTGTCTTCTCTCGATCGACCGTGGGTGACCAGGGTGACATCATCGATATAGCTCGGCATCCACAGGGATGGGTGTGCTGCGTTGAGGGGGTCGAAGAGGGGGAGAAGATATATCAGGAAGAGAATTGGAGTGGCAGGGGAGCCTTGAGGAATGCCAGTTTGTATTGGGCGTTGGGTGTCTGTTCTCCCATCAAAGGATAGAGCTGTGGTTCGTTCGTTAAGGAAGGATGTACACCACGATGTCACGGCAGTGGGGCACCTGAGGGCGCACATTGTGTCGAGCAGGCATTCTGAGGAGACATTATCAAACGCGCCTCAGACATCCAAGAATAGCGATCACGTTATTAGGCATCGCCCTGCATTCGCTTCCACATCATGCGTAAGCGCCATCATGGCATCGATCGGCGAGCGCTTTGGGCGGCCTCCAATTTGGTCATCGTGCAGGAGGTCGTGTGACTCCGCCATTTGGCTAAGTCATGTTGCCATCAATTTTTCAAGTACTTTACCCATACAATTCAGGAGTGCTATGCGACGATAAGCTTTGATGGAGCTGTAATCCGGTTTATTTGGTTTCCGCAGGACAACGGTGGTCGCCTCCCGCCAACACCATGGGTGGTAGCCTACTTGTCCAAGGGTGGCATATAAGGCGTTAAATTGGTCAGGGACTGCATCATATGCTTTCTGAAGGCAGGAGAACGCGATGGTATCTGGGCCAGGGGCCTTCTTTGGGGATGAGGAATGAATTGCTCGACGGATTTTGGGGGGGTAAAGGTTTGCCAGGGGATCTTGGTGTTAGGGCGGGGGTTTTGGGTGGGCGTGCTCATAGGTGGGGGGGGGGAAGAGCACTTGGAAAGCTTCGACCTTGCTCTCGAAGTCCACGCACAGTGTCTCTTCGTCACCTACCAGGCTCCATATGGGCGGGGTGAGCTGTGCCCATCGTGGGTTGGTGTAACGAAAGGCTGCCCATATGTCAGTGCCCTCCGCAGTAGCGAGGTACTCCTTCCACAGCGAGTCCTTCGCGTGCCATATTTTCCTGTAGTGGGCATTACGGAGATGTTTGTAGGTCTTGTGTTGCGTGGGGAGGCATGTCTGTTTCCAGTTCCTGCGCGCTCTTGTCATAGCCTTCCTTGTTTCATCCAGCTCTTTCATCCACCACCTCTTCGACTGGGGTGAGGGGACCGTCTGTGGGGTGGCCTCCTGGGCCGCGAGTTGTACATTGTCTCGGATGAGGGCTGCCCAGGTGTCTAGGTTATGAGCGGAGGGGTGAGATCGGAGGTGGGTCCACTGGGGGTGTGAGGCACTGCATAGCTTTTGAAGGGTGGTTGTGAAGACGTCCCAGTCTGTCTTGTCCCAATTCAGGCAGGGCGTTCCTGATACAGTGTCTATGTCTGGGTGTAATGAGGCAACTTGGAAGCGGAGGACTTCATGGTCAGCGCCGGTGGTATTAACCGCGGGCTATCTCGTGACCGATGGTAGGGTAACTCAATATCTCCGAAAAAGAAAACTGAGAAGTATGTCATATCGGGCTAACCAAAGGTTTGTCTGCAAGATAAGGTTTCCTGCATTGTCAGCTGCCTCACGGCCGCTATGCCACGTATTGGTCTTTATCGCCTATGACAATCCTCATCTCCTTCGGCTGACTAGACTCCATTATTGCATGTCTTATCTTAATGGCATTCGGTATTGTTCCTTCGGTCTTCCGATCATCTCTGCTGAGCTTCCTCGGTAACATATGATTCTTGATTTGGCTTGGCACTCAGTTGTAGGGTACATTCAATTCATTCTTAAATACCTAACTGTTCCTCTCATCCATCGATTCCTCATCCTCATTACCAACTCCGACTTCCTCCAGCCTTCGTGTACGGTCGATCATGGCAGACTCGGTCGTATATGGCGAACTTCTCCTTTTTACATTCTTCTTATTCCTTCTGCCTTTCTTTGTCCCAGCCCCTTCTCTGTCTGCCTGTTGGGGTGGTCCTGTATGACACGGCACAACGTTCGAATATGGCAGATCGCATATGGCAGAGGGTAGTCCCTTTGTGGACTTGTGGCAAGTAAGAACCACAGTGGCCCCGGCTATAAGTATTCCAGGTTTTTGTCAACATCAGCGGTACGTTCCCCAGGATACGGCTGGGCATTAGAAACCTCAGCCGTTGATCGGAAACTGTCCCTCCTGAGGCTACCCCAGGTTCCTAACCCTTTATGATGCTGACTTTTTTCCTGGCCCCCCATTATCCTACTTCCTGCGGGAAGTGGATGAAGGGTGGTTAGTAATGGCTCTTGCCTTATGGCTTGAGTCATTACTTAGTAAGAATCCCCATTCTTAAAATGTGTCTTAAAGGTGGGGTATGACAGTATACAACAACATCTCAGCAATACCTACTCTATGATATTGTTTCAAAAAGGGAATTCTTAGCTTGTGACATTCAGAGCAATGAAGGATGTCTTTACTCAGAACTACCTGGGACATCTGCAGCCTCACCAAGTATGATTTCCTTCAAAATTCTTGAAAATCCCACACCTCCAGAATTACCACCAGTAAAATCACCCTCCTCTCAGCACATTGAAGATGATGCCAATCAGCAGCTTTAGGGAGAACTAGCCACAAGTCAATAATTTTCAGAAACCTCAACACCTCTACCTCCACCCCAACCTGAACATACCCCATCATCTACACCACAAACTCAATGAGCACCTGGACATTGGATTGATTCTGAATCTGAACTCAGTGATGTTCCAGAAGATTTCGAAGCTACCTCTTCTACCCTTCCCTCCACAGCTCATGCTGATCTTCCCAGAAACCTCCAAATTGATATGAACATTGCACCACCCAAAACAAACACTCACACATGGTCCAGAGGAGCTCAGTTTACACCAGTTATTTCCACAGCCTTTATAGTTGAACAAGGACTGAAAACATTTTGAGCTGCACTGAAGACATCTGAAGCAGACCAGTGGACAGCTGCAGTTGACACAGAGACTGCTGCTCTCACAAGTCACAAAGCAATGGTGTTTGTTCCTCAAGAAAGTGTGCCCCCAGGTGCAACAATAATTGGAAGTAGATGGCTTTTGACTAAGAAGTTCAAAGCCATGGGGGAGATAGACAAGTTTAAGGCTTGCTTGATTGCCCTGGGTTACACACAAGTTGAAAGTCTGGACTATGATGGAAATGCTATCTTTACTCCTATTGTTGACTCTTTAATTATATGCTTTTGTTTGGGTCTAGCTATGCAGTTCAACTTCCATATTGCTATTCATGACTGCCCAACAGCTTTCCTGGGCAGTACACTTCATGAGAAAATTTACCTATGGCTATATGAAGGAAACTGGGAGGATCCTTGGAAAAGACCTCAACCTCTTGTTCATCTTCTAAAGACATTATATGGGTTAAAACAGTCTTCATGCAGCTGGTTTGAGGATGTGTATGAGTTTCTTGTGACACAAAATCTCACTGCCTTGATTGTAGCCCCTGGACTGTTTTATGGGAAAGGAATTATTGTTCTGGTTTATGTGAATGATATTATGATTCTTGCTGCTACTATTGATATTCTTTGGTCCCTCTGCAATGCACTTCATCACTGCTTCTGCACTGCACCCCCTAAAGGTGCCACTATTCCAATTGGAAATCACTTCCAATCTGTTGGACTTGATATTCAATTTGACTGCAAAAGTGGCACTGCATTTATCAATCAGTCTGGATATATTGCAAAGGTACTTGAACAATTGAACATGACAAACTGTTGACCTTGCCATACACCCATGGAAGAAGGGTTGAAACTAATTCTTCTTCCTACACCTCCAGGGGAGCAGCAGCAATCTTTGTCAGCACACAATGAATCCTCATGCCAGCACACCACAGTGGATCAATCTACATATCGGAAGGCTATAGGATGTTTATTGTATATTACTCTGTGCTCCAGACCAGACATAGCATATGTAACTACTACTCTTGGTTGATTTTCTTCAAATCCCAATAGCACACATTGGACTGCTATAAAGTACCTGTTTTATTATCTGCAGGCTATAGCCAGTCTCAAGCTTACCTTGAATTCAAAACCTAGTTCTAGCATTAAAGCCTATGCTGATGCTGATGTTGGTGGAGAAAAAGTCTCCAGTAAATCAACTACTGGATACCTTGTCTATGTATGTAGGATATTGGTGTTATGGAAATCGAAGAAACAGACAGTTGTGGTACAATCAACTATGGAAGTTGAACTCATTGCTTCTGCCACAGTCAAAAAGCAGATCAATTCATTTGATGGTCATCTTTGTGAAATTTCACCATGCATACCCAAATTTCCTTCATCATCCTTGGCAAAACCATTAATACAACCTCTCATTTTCAATGATAATCTTGCATGTGTTACTGTGCTAAAATCTGGCAATTTCAAAGGTGAAAATAGACACCTCCAGCTTTGATTTTATGCACTCCATGAGGCAGTTGCTACTGGAAAGCTTCAACTAAATCACATACCTTCAGACAAAATGCTTGCAGATGGACTTACAACAGCACTTGAGAGGGTGAAGCATGTGAAGTTCATTCAGGAAATTAGACATATTTAGTTGTTGAGTTGAGTTGGATATCACTTGAGAAAATTGTTTTGTTTGTTTTATTTTACTTTGAGTTGGATTTAGTTGTTTTGTTTACTTTTTCAGTCATGCATGTGCAACAGGGGAGTGTTGAATATTTTTGTTATGTCTTGCACATGCAGTGTTCCATCACAGATCACCCAGTGACATCACATGATGGAATCTTCGACAAGGTTCTATGACTCACAAGTTGCAATGGGAGACAACACAGAAGGTTCCAGATGTATCATGTGAATTTGTATTCTTCAGGTTGTTTCTTTTTATTTGTCATATTTTTCTATTTGTTTCTATTAGTGATGTCACTCATCCTGTACAATTGTATTGGATCTTATGTATTTAAGCTGCCTGAGATCTCTGCTCAGTTGGAGAATGAATGAACAGTCATCACTGTCTTTTCATACACTTCAACAATTTTAGTCTTTAATGCCCATTGACAATCCTTATCCCCTTGGCTGACTAGACTCTGCTGTTACATATTCATTTGTTTGTTGACATCTAGTGTTGCTCCCTTGGGTCTCCCAATCTTATCTGCTGAGCTTCCTTGGTAACATATGATACTCAGTCAGACTTGGCATTCTGCCATAATATCCATTCACTATATTTCCTAACTCTTGCTGATGAGGTGTGTAGATCTGTAGAAGGAGGTCCAAATCATCACACATGAACATACTCTGACATTGAGAACCAGGTCTAGATATGCTGGGCAGTGAACAGCCTTGTGATTCAAGGGAATCTCTGTGGTATGTACTTGAACCATCCTGGGAAGATTGAAGAGCATGGTGTTGACATTTTCCTGTGATGTCAGTTGCATTTTTGATGATCATTTTCAATGACTACAACCACTGGCAGAATCAAGGTGAATACTTCTCATCCCCACTAATGAGCACCTGTCATCAGTGACCCTCTGCATCATCAATCAGTCCGCAATGCGAAGCAGCCATTGTCATCCAGTTGTCCATGGCTCATCATTATTGTATGGCTCATATGGTGATGCATCGCATTCCGAATATTGTTTTAAGTCATCAACTATGATAAGATGCTATCAACAAATATTTCCCTATTTGTAGAACAGCTGACTCATTATTTGTTGTCTCTGCAGATACAGTTTTCACATGAATGGAGCTATGAACCGTGAACGCATTGAAATAGACATCATTAGCATGTTCTTCATCTTGACCGATCGAGGAAGACCTAGTGTACCTTTAAATCATGTAACAGATCTAGCCGAATTCCGGAGACGTCGCCTCACATGTATATGGATGCCTGAAAACCAAATGTGAAGAGATGGGGTAAAACAAAGTAATCGTAAGAAAAGATAGCGCTTCATGCCATATGAAACCGTGTTTGATTTGTGTTGAAGATTCGTTCAAGCTGCAGCTGCATCTCTTATCATAGGTGAAGTGGGACTACGGAGATTGTGTTGCTCACGATGGCAGAAATACACCCCATCGACGGGAAGAGAGAGCGTTCTTATATTCTCGAGTCCTTCAGTAACAGCAAGCATTTCACCGATACTCCGCCACCTATCGACCGTAGCGCGCGTGCGTACTACTCACCGTTCGCCGCCACCTGCAACACGTACCTCCAGCACCCTCTAGCTTCATATTTTGTAAGAGACATGTTGCGGGACTCGTCATCTTTCCGACCGCCACATGCGGGAGTAGGAATTCAAGTAAGTAGTCCGATATTTACTTCACAAGTAAATCACACCTACAGCAGCCTGTAGCGTCATTTTCCCGTAACGGTTACGTAACGGGACTCGTCAGCTTGCCGTTACTCGGCCTTTGTTGCATGGGAGCGGGCTGATGGATGATGTGTTTGCTCTATGAGCTTGTGCGGCGACATGGATGCAGATACTGCCGTGATCTTTTAACGCGCGGTAATTACGTGGACGTGCCTACTGTGACTAGCCGCCAGTTCAGCGGGTCAATGGGCGAGTGAGGGGTGGGTGGAGAATACAGCGGGTTCCATCTTGACAAGGGTACCGATGCGACAGCAGCTCATGTTCTATTCGCACACCATATACCTCTTGGGTTAGACTGTAGAATCTGAATACTGGTCGTGAAGGTATACGTCATAGGAAAGTCTTGCCATTGGAGCTAGACGCCACCGCGAGTGATACTCTACTTTTGAAGCCTATTCATTATCGATCACGCCGTTTCACACACACCGGACATTCCTGAAGCATCACGGTGCACCACGAGTAAGGGTGTAGAGGTATAGTGGTAATCAATAGGCCTAGTTTGTAGTAGATATTCAGTTGCACGTACCTTTGGCATTTGCATTTAAGCCGGCACACACCGCACATATCCGAGTGATAGCACATCGTGCTGCATGCACGACTTCTGCCTAAGTTCTCTGATTCGATACGCAGTGTCAACTCATTTTCTCGGTAGCGTCCATTCTTTCCAGCTGTTCCATCCTGATTTCTACGTCTTTTGTTCAAACAAAATCCAGAGCTGCCTTAGCTGCAAGTTCGAAAATTATCCCAGCACATTCAATCAGTTTGGGAAACACTTGAAGCATCGAAAGTCCTTAACCTTCATCTTATTCCCTACATTCCTGTCCCATGCACATGAAAGTGCAAAACAAATATCTAACTACAAGAAAACTATATCGACCTTGCATTCCCATCCATTATCTCCTGTACACTTGTGCATACACTTTTCCGACGTTCCGCAGCTCGTCCCGAATCGGTCTGTCTGGAATACTATGTCAGTAGCTGCTAATATCCAAAAACAATCTACCCACTTAACGTTGCTAAGTTGTCTCAGTTTATCGAGTGAACAGGGGAATCCACTGATGAGTTGACCCGAGTCTGGCTCACCGCGCCGCCGGGTCGCGAGGTATATCCGGATAGGGTCGTTTATTGTCGGTACAGAGAACTCCACCTTAAGAGAGAATGCACCACCATGCTCTTCGTCAATGTATTGACTGCTGTTTGAGTCCAGTCGTTTCATCTTGTCGTTGCCAGTCTTGATCGAAAATATGTATTGCGACTCCTTGATCTTTTCGCAAAGTTTCCGGAGTGGCGCGGAGCCTGGCTCGAGTCGACACAAGATTTTGGCTAAAAAAATGTGAATGTAAGTCTTTGGCCAATAATGATGAGTGGCTGGCATTTACCTTTACACTGTTGTTGCTGGATATCATGGCGCTCGTTATCTGCTCGACCTAATGAGAGGTAGAATAAGGACGCGATGAGCTTGTTTGCCGCTGTGTTTACCAGATGGTCATTTAGCTTTGCGTATTTTGTCGCCTCGTCTACCAGAAAGTCCAAGTCCTCAACCTGATCAATTCTAGGGATCCGGTCAACCAGCTCCAAGTTCATTCGCATATATGGTCGGTCTTCAGATTTCTCGAGATGTTTCCGTGATTGGAAATTGGCCCATGCAAGTTCTGAATTCATGACAGTCTTGTTCTGATGGGCTACGATCGCTCTGAGCCGTCGAATATATCCGACAAGCCCCTTCTGAGCGATTGCGTCTCTAAGTTCGATCTCAATCTCATCCTTCGGCTCCCCGCCAGTACCGAGTGATAGTAAGAAGTCGGGATTGGTGTGATCGGGCCATATCATCTTTCTCTCATATTCCGCCACTTCAATAGGGTTATTAAAGGTTAGTGCACCGTCCGAGAATATATTCCCAGATTCTTCGTGGATGAAGGGTTTGAAATATCTCGGTGCGGCGGAAGTGGCTCTTGCGCTGTTTGAGGCATTAGCAGGCTGCCTTAAGTTGGTTAGAAGGACACTGACGCTTCCCAAACTTTCATCTCCTTGGTGTGGTCTTCGGCGCGAAGAAATTCGTAACCGCCGTCTATCGTCCTAGATTAGGTTTGAATAGCAATGGCGACGATAAACTTACTGTTCTTCCTTGTGGCTCGATTGTAGTTGGTAACCAGGTATGGACGTCCCGATGATGATGTCATGGTAACCCCAACCTTTGCGCGCCTGTTGTATGACTCCTCTGTTATCGTTTTCGCTTCTCCGAACATCTTCTGTTCGCCGAAAGATTTCTTCAAGGAGTCCTCTAGTCCTTTAGACTCGTACTGACTGTGATGCTGTGCTTCAACGAGATATTGAACACCGGGTATATTGGCTCCCATACGCTTGGTGAATGCCTTTATAGCGAATGCGCGAAACATTTTCATTGCATCCTCGATTTGCATCGACTTTTCGCCCAGACCTAACGCGATGATTCCTCCCGCACTGCAATCCAACGACTGTTGTCAAAACAGGTTGTAATTTAACTCAAGGGAGTTAGACTAACCTTGTCCCTACCATTAGGTCGAAAAATTGGCCTATTGGAATACCGAGTCCAATCCTCTCTTCAATGATAGACAAAATTTGGAGTTGCATTATAGATCGAACGCCACCGCTACAACCAGGTCAGAAATCATTTTGCAGTAGTCTTGAAACAAGTCCTCTTACCCGTCAAGTGACAATATGCGAGGACCGACTTGTCTAGGCTCCCTTCGTACCTCCAGTAGCTTTTCCCAGGGCGGTCTGCCACTAACACATAGCGGGCACTCGGTGATTGTTCGCACTTGACCAGAAACTGGATGTTCCGAAAAGTCGTCAACACAGTAGTCACATATAACATGACCACAAGTTAGTGCATGCTTTGGAGTTGAGAATAAGCAGCTGAAACAAGTGCTGTAACTTGAGTGAGAATCTATGACTGTCGCTGCATCGCTTCCTTCGTCGGAACTAACTGTCTTGTTCCACATCTTCAAGAATGGCTCCTGTTGAAGCGTTTCTCTTTGAATGCGAAAGGCAACACTTCGAGAGCGACTTCCGCCGTCCCCTGGAGTCTTTCCGAATCTGTCGAGAAGAGCCTTGTAGTTCTGTGTCACAAGCTTCATAAATCGATCCCCGCCAGTCACTGGGCCGTCCAGTTCGCTGATGAAATCCCCGGCCCCGACAACCTTTCCATTCGCTATTTGATGACCTTTTTGATGTTTCGTCGCAACGTTGACACATCTTCGGCCTTTTCGGTCGCGAAAGTTGCACGGCCAATGGTGTTGATAAAACTCTTCTTGTGCCGCAGAACAAAATCGCTCGTACATCATAACTGTTGTCTCTGCTGCGGCATCTTGTATTGAGTTAGCCTCGTGTATAGTGAGTTGTCTTTGCAGCCATGACGTGGTATGCATACTTCTCAGAGGGTAGCTTTTACGACAAACGTCGAGCAGAATACAGGAGGCAATTAGAGGCGCGAGATTGTTGAACAGATGGCCATCAGGTTCAAACTGTTTTGTTTCGAGGAGTCTTGTTGCCGCTTTTATTATGTGATATTTGAAAGTTGCTTCAATAGGACTGTGCTGGAAGGCTGCATTCAAAAAGTCGAATGGTTTTCCTGGATTCTGAGAGAAATGATTGAAGGCATATGAAAAGTAAATGTCTAGTTCCTCGCTGTTCATTAGAAGCTCCGCGTTCTGACGCATGGTGTATGTCGCAGTTGCTGCCTCGTTGATAAGTAGCTGTAATCTTTTGTATTGGGCGTCTATGCGTGATGGCGCAGAGTTCATGTGTGGCACACAGACAATCTTGATCCCACAATAGTAGCAATTGATGAGATCGGTCAATGTATCGATTGTTTTGCCCCGGTCGCGCCATTGCTTCGCTAATCCTTCCAGGATTGGGTCATCCTTGAATGAGTTGATATGTTTGTTTAGTTGAGACTCAGTAGGATCCTCATCCCACCACCAATTCCCCTCTTGATTGCCCTTTTGATTCCGTTAGTAGAATTCCAGACATTAAGAATACTGACGGTTGTACCTTGTCTTCAAGTGCATTGATAATTATTATCGCATATGGTAGCAAAGGCTGATTCACAGACGTCTGAAAGACGGCGTGGGCCCACCGGATCAATCTTGCGATCACTACTTCCATCGTTCTAGTTATCATATCAAAATTAGCCAGCCATCCGATAATTCTTCATGCCATATTTTGTTCGTTACCGGAAATTTTTTGTGACGTAACAAACGCAGTCACTGAAAGTGAATAGGATGCGAGGATAAAACTTCCGGACCATCCATGCGCGTGACCGTTGCTCGCCAGTTGCCCATTTCATCCTTAGTTCTTGGATCCTTTTGCCCTTCAAGTTCGTTCCGAATTTTCCTATTCGCATAACTGCCCTCGCCGCTATAGGAAGTTTGTTTCCGCCCTCAAGACCCTCGCAATCGGCGAATCTGTGTTAGACGTTAGCAGGGATTTAACATGCGAAAATATGAACATACAGAAGTGGTCTTTTCGATTCGCGTGTTGCAGGGTCTGGGAAAAGGTGTACATCACTACTGGTGGGAGTATCCAGTTCACTTAAATTTCCGATAACTGGGGTCCGGAATGGTTGTGAGTTTTCCGAGTCCGTAGGTTTTACATTTAGACTACCAATCTAAAGAAATGTAAGCTCCCAGATACGTACTCTCAAAATGGATTCAAATTCCCAAATACCTTCATCAGTGCGCTTATGAGAGTACTTTTGCCGGCTCCAGTTTCTCCGACGAAGCTGATCAGTGCAGGATATTGGTGATTGTCAACGCCGACGCCTACAGAAAGCTCCCGGTATCGAGGTGTGGTCTGCAAAGAAACATCACCCTCTTCACCAGGCTGAATCGTAACTCCGAACCATTTGGTGTAGCAGTCCATAGCATGGCGATCATCGGCATGTCTATCATTATGGGGTCTAAGTATCCATTGTATTATGTCTCTCAGCCCAAGGTCCGTCTGCTCATGATTGCCTCTCGTCTGCTTTCTTGTCGCCCCATGAGCTGCTTGTCGTATCCAGCAATCATGACACACTGTGACATCGCATATATGACACCAAAAGACGCTTTCCGTCGCTTCGCATGCTTCACATTCCATTGGCAGCTGCTGAACATGCTCGCTTGAGATCTCGACTGGATCGTTACCAGGAAATTCCAGGTCATCGGCTGCGATTACTCCCGTACCGGCTCTGTCTTCCCGAAAGTTTGTGTATGTCGTACTAAAGCTTACGACTGATTGATTCGACGGGCTATCCGACGGATACAGGCTGTTTGAGTTTCGTGGGATAAGATGTTGGTCCAATGATGCCCGGTGGCTTCCCCTGTCGCTTCGCGTGTTTCTGGACTGATGATCGCTCCCGGCCAACGTCTGTTGTGTGGAGAAGCTCTCCCTGTACTCGAGTATTAGAAACAGCAAACAATCGAAGCCGAAGGAAGATGAGGCATTACCCTGTGACATCGTGTTGCGTACCGGTGGTCTATCTCCAGTTAGATATTAAGCTCCTTCGACTGTATGAAGGTGATTACCGATGATGATGATGGCCTGACACTTCCAGTGGGCGCGGATGGTATAGATGAAGCTCTTCTCGGGTTGCCAGTACCAGTTAGTCCGGTTGGTGCCAATCGCCGTCCAATATTCCCTAGGTTTCGTAACCAAAGGCGCCCCGTGGATTTCTTCGGTTTGATGCTTTCGAGATTAAACACCGCGTCCATGGCTCTCATAAGTTTGGATGAAGCGGCCTTTCTCGTGAGATTGGAAACAGGATGCCTCTAGGCGTTTGAAAAGGGTCCGGTTGGAGCGAAGATGGTATGTATGTATGCCAGCTGAACAGCGGCAGGGACGTCCATGTGCTTCGCTTGGGAAAACTCTTCTATGTATCTGAAACTACAGTGCTGATTTGATTGATTCGGAGTGGCAGAAATTGTATGCAAAGTCTACTGGGCAGCTTCGCTCACACAGAGCGGTTAGTTGGGTCAATCACAGAAACCATAATCGACGCATCCCTTGATGAACCAGCACACCTAACCAGATTCTACTCTATGTGTTGTCTGGTATGTAGAGCGTTTTCGCCAATTATTCGGAATCGCTGTACTGAGACCATATAGCGAGATAATTCAGACAATTTGCGCTGGTGAGGCCAGGACCCGCTCAGGCGAGGAAACATAATTGCGTGTTCGGTTGTTGAGGTTATCGCAGTGCAACTTCACGACCGGCCGTATCGCCACTGTGCTTCTGAATGCTTGTTGGCAATTGATTTCCGCATGCAGGGCCAAACGTTCGTTGTCAGAATTGATGATTCCACTGCACGGTCTAGTCCGACACTCGGCTCGGTGTTCAATTCAATAGATAGATTTCTGCACTTCGCTTGATTGGCAGCTGCTCCTCGAGTCGTTCGGAGCGTAGTTGGTGGGAGCGCTATATGGCAATTGGACAGTTGATAGACAGGCGATGCAGGTTGACGCAACTTTCGACCTATTGTATCTTGACACCTATCGCTAGCTGTCAGCTTGCTCAGGAAGATGCAGTCACAGGCGACCCACATATTCTAACTCTAACTCACGATGATCTTTCTGTGTTTGATAAACACAGTCGTTGTGGATGGAAGGCCAAGATTCAAAGTTTCCAGCCTTGTGGTGGTAGAGTAGGCGTGTACGTGGCTGGGCAGCCGTTTTCACGACCAACAAGTGAAATTTCGAGAGAATGCGTGGGTTATGAAACACCAGGATGAGTATGAGGATGATTTGGCAGTCGATGTAGTCCTTCCTTTGACGGGACTCTATCAGATGTTGCGAAAGTGACTTCTCCACTTCCACCGAGGAGTATGACGTCATGATGCCAGCGAGCTCGCCGTATCTTATCAGATTGATCATTCGCCAAGACTACCCGCGTCCTACATAACGTCTCACTTGCGACCCATCTCCCAAGGGAACGTTCCCCACTCTAGATATCGACCTACTGGGCTAAGTTTGGTATCGAAATGAGCGGAAGATATGTACAGACGCGACCCCGGCTTCTCTTACAAACTCACCATAACGCGCTCCTTTACACATAGGTATGCTCATACATATTGATGCGCATCTACTCCGCCCCTCCATGTTCACCAGCCCCGTGTATTATTCTGATATATGACTGATTGACACCACCTCAGGCCTTGTCAGCGACGTACATCTGCATTTTATACCTTCAAACAAACCCACATTGTGCGGGTTTCTCGATAAACCTGTGCATGAGTACAATTCATCCACTGGTTATTTTCCCCAAGCAAATTACAATTCCCGTAAATACCTCCCTGCGCAGTCTCTGCCCCACTTGACAATTCCATGAATACTGATATCTATATATAGTCAATCCTTGAAGTATATGCAAACGTAAATACAGTGAATCTCAAAACAAAACCAATGGGATTCCGAGACAACACCCCAGAGCTCCGGCTCAAAACAATGAAAATTTTTCATAAGTAAACACGCAAGCCTTTCCAACTCCCCTCATCGTGTCTTTTTGCATCACCATCAATTCATCAGACATCCGTAATGCCCCGCAGCGAATGGAAAGACTGGGTGCCAGAATGCGTACGCCACCCCATCCACGGTAGCAACCGTCAACCTTCTCCGCCATCCGTATCCCAAGATAACCACCAAGCTACCGGTATCTTCGCCCAGAATTCGGGCAACGCAGACGCGTCAAGAACCCCCCGGACTGTGCCAGCATGTTTGGGGCCCGCAATTTCCCTCGACGCTTCGGTACCACGGCACACCGCGGCTGCGCGTGTAGAGCCCCAGAACACCCCCACCGCCGCTATTAGAAGATCTTCAACCTCGACCTCTTCGTCGTCTAAGACTCCCCCGAGTCCGATTGTCGATAACCCCCCAAAAATCAGCCGGACGTTTCGGTTACAAAAAATCGATACCAGGAACGGTACAGCTAGAAGAACTGAAAGTAGCTCTTCAAGCATTGTCGGAAGACTCGAAGAATAATATTAGGACCCTGTGTTTGGTACCAAAAGATAGTCAGGAGCAGGTGGGAACTGTTACTTTTGTCAAGGAGCCGGCGCAGTTTTTGAGGTGTATGCCGGGGAGTAATGGGATGAAGATGATACAAATCACTGTCAGGGGAATTAGTCAAGATAGAGGTTGATGTGGATTTTATTGGCATTGTATTGCGCCTTATTTTTCTCTTACAGATCTCTAGCTGACATGATTAGACGCCTCTCTACTGTCGTCCAACGGGGGATGTTTTGGTTGAGTAAGTCACTCCGGGTCAGAGACTTATTCAATACATGGACGTTTTGGATTGACTTTGGTAGCATATTGGCTGTCTCAGGTGTCGGAGGACACGCTTACGGCTCCTGGAAGTCACCAGAGAATGAATCCCAAATGTGGCTTCGAGACTTTCTCCCGAAAAATTACCTAACATCAGGACTTTTACGTTTGGTTATGAATCCAAGCTGGTCAATAGTACTTCCGATAGTTCTTTGTCGGAGTATTCCAAACAACTTCTGCTGTCTATTCAAAGCGCAAGAGATGACTCGGATACCGTCAGTTCTTCCTGCTTCTTAGATAATTGTGTATACTAATTCTTTGCGCTGGTAGGACCCACTGCGACCAATTATACTCATAGGCCATAGTATGGGAGGTCTTGTCATCAAAGAGGTATAGACGTTATCGAGATAGCCCTCATACGGTTCTTAAAATCTAACCGAACCGCAGGCACTTCGCCGTGCAGCCGCCGTGCAGCCGCCGGAAACTCCGACGACGATAAAGTGATTCTCCACTCCTGCGTAGGGCTCGTAATGTTCGGCGTTCCCAACCGCGGCCTCAAAGGCCTCAACCTCCAAACCCTAGTCCACGGGCAAAAGAACGCCAAACTCATCTCAGACTTAGAAGAAGGCTCTGCATTACTTCGGCATATTGATGAAACCTTTAGGAATAGCTTCAAGTATGATGATTGCACTATTATTTCGTGTTTTGAGACGCAGGATTCGCCGACTGTGATAGTAAGTTCATTTGTCCTCTGGGTGATGATGGAAGGCTGATGAAGTGGGATAGAAAGATAATGACGGCCGCTACAAAAGAAATGGACCACTAATTCACCTATGATTCAGCAACTGGTTTCAACCACAAGGAAGAATTACACGATCAAATACCCATCGACCAGGACCATTCCAATCTCGTAAAATTCAACAGCCCCAACGATCCCCCCTTTACTGCCGTAATGCATAAGATGAAGAAGCTAGTTGCCAACGCTCCAATAATCATGAAAAACCGCACTCACCTTGCCATGGGCCTTGGTATGTATTCTCACTGTTCTTCATTCCTTCCCCTGTAATTAGGCTGACATCCCAAAGATGAACTGAGACCACTTACACCTTTCCCCTCACCCCCACCCTAGCACCAACTCACCCCCTCTCCCCCCCTCCTCCAACCCTCACCATCCCCTCGGCCACATCTAAACCCCCGCACCCACCCCCATCATTCTCCTCCCTCCTCCTCCTTTCCCTTACACCAATCCATCATCATATCCCCCTCGTCCTCCACCACCATCTCCTCTCTGGGCAGCTATTATAATCCCGAAATAAACCTCCTCGACAACAACCGCCAAACTCCTCTCTGCCTTGCAGCAGCCTATGACAACATAGAAGTTTTCTCAGCACTGATCGACCACCGAGCGTCTGCAAATGGACGTTGCGGCTCTGGTACAGTTCTGCACTGCGTTGTCGATGGTGCTCGACTACGGAAGGATTTGAAGGCGGAAAGCGAATTTGTCGCCATTTTACTACGCAAACAAGCTCACGCGCATGCGCTGGATGGAGAGGGGAGTAATGTTCTCCATATCGCGGCTGGAAACGGTGACGAAGCAACGGTGAGAGCGCTTGTTGAACGGGGGATGGATCCCTTTGATCAAAGTAGAAATTGCGAACCGCCGTTCTGGGTGGCGATGAAGAATAGGCACCAGGGAGTGGTGAGGTGGTTTCTGCAAATGGAGTTTAAGCAAAGAGGGAGTTGGAATTCGCTAATATTACTTCTTTCTAAAGAAGGGGTCGAGAATGATGATGTGGTGATGAAAGCTCTGGCTTCGGCTAACTTTAAGGATCAAGAAGGATGGACAGTATTGCATTATTTCTCCCAGCGAGGTGATGCCGGGACAGTTGAGAAGCTTCTCAGAGCGAGAGTAGAGGTGGATGCAGTCACAGTGAAGCATGAAACGGCGCTGATATTAGCGGCGAGGAAGGGATACAAAGAGGTTGTTAAACTCCTAGTTGACGCAGGCGCGGGAGTCGAGAAAATGGATCAAGATGGCGAAACACCGCTCATACTATCAGCCATCTACAATCACATCGAAGTTGCAAGGGTCTTGATAGAGAAAGGCGCGAATGTTCGTGCTCGGAATAAGAACAACAAAGACGCCCTAGGACATGCAGCGGCGGAGGGGTATACGGAGATATTGGAGCTGCCCCTGAAGATGGGGGCAGAAGTTAATGGGGTTGGATGGAATTGTGCTACGCCGATTGGTGAGGCGGCGTGGTTTGGGCGGGTTGAGGCTATTAGGGTGTTGGAGAAGCATAGGGCGGACCTGGATGTGAGCATAGGGGGCGGTAGCCCGCTGTTGATTTATGCAGTGGATCGGGGACATTATGAGGCGGTTCGGGTGCTGTTGGAGTTGGGAGCGGATGGTGAGCGCATGAATCATCATAGAGAATCTGTTGTCACAAGGGCACACACATGGACGGATCCGAAGTAGAAGAGCATTGTAATCGGTGCCGGAAACTGAGTTCTGGGTTGGATTATCATGCTCAATGCTGAGTTGAGATGTCTACTGTACTCGTAGCTAGCTAGATACCGGTGGTTCAGATTGTTTTTGTGCCGCATTGGTAGGAACACATTATATGTTAAGTTTATCATCTCTTGGTTTTCAAAAACTCACACATCGTGATTTCTACTGGACATTGATCAAACTCCTGAGGATATTCCAGTCAGCACTCTGATATGTATGTGGCTTCCTACGGTTGCTCGTTTCAAAATCATGGGGGGGCTGCCAATCACATGTGGCGTTTCAACCGTGATCTGATGGGCGCTCGCCTGTCATCAGCCACATGGTGGTGCCTGTGCTGTGGCGCATGCGGACCAACCTGAAACACCTAGATATCCAGTATGACATCACTACTCTACTACATCTAATCAGATGCAGAAAGAACAATAATTACCGTAATTTGCTGAATGAACTTCCAGCTTCAATCTCTTTCGTGGCGAAACAAGTCTACAGTTTAACAACACTCGCTGTCCGATCAAATTTTCTAGCTTCGATTCAGAAAGATAACATCAAAGCATGCTTATTCGCATGAGGATCTAAAGTCGTGGGACGTTACGAGGTAAAAAGCGATAATGACTCGACGACTCGAGCAGCTTTGCATAGATATGCATCGTCATTGAAGTACAGTTTCATAGAGTTTGTCCGTAGGCGCAACTATGCAAAACCCTCAGCCAGTGAAAGATGTTGTGTATCACTGTAGTTTTCCGCGATATCAGTAGGTCTTACAAAGATTGGTCTGTCATATGACATATGACCACATACTTTTCTCGTAATCCCAGCGCTTCGAGGACAATATGTTTTCTTTCTTCGAATGCATTACTTAATACCTCTGAATGGAGGAAGTACTTCTCTGGTGAACTCTCTTCTCGTGAAGGAAAGTAGGCTCGAAAATGAGCACTTGCCACGACCTTGGCAGAACTGATGGATCCATGAGGCCTAAGCCACACGCCCATCTCCACGCCATCACGACAAGCCTCTCAGAACCCAAATTTGGCGAAGTCCACAACCCGGAGAAGCCACGACAAAAGCCGAGTTCATGGCACCATCCTTTGTTGCTCGATCACCAGATGCTCGATTCCATCTTCCCTAAGCGCGCCCGGTAAAAACTCGAAAATCTCCGCCGCAAGGATCTGAATTTCTAGTGCGTAAAACGTACAGATCCAAATTCTGACATGTCGCGATGGGAGATACCCCCGCACACTAGCAGCTCGGCTACTGCCGCACCGACTATCATAAGGCGCAGTGTTGCTCACCGTTTGTGACCACGAGAATTTCTGCTTTTCGCATCTAGAATTGTTCATCACTTCCTTTCTTCACAGGATATAAATCGATACATACTCTCGTTAGTGTCGCCGGGGTGGCTTTTGCCGGGCGTACTACCACAATCTCGGATTTTGTGAGGCCACATGCATGTCCAGGTTCCTACTCTTACCGCCACCCAACCTCGTTGACGCCTGTGTGGAGATGTTGTTATGCAACGTTTCTGAAGAACTTTTCCTTCGGCACATATATCTCCACCGCAGCTTCAATTCCAAACTCCGGACATCTGTTAAACACACCGAACTCCAACGGTGCCGGGTTCCTGCCTCCTGCCTCACCTTTCTCAACATCTCTTCAAAGGCGCCTATGAAAGCATGTTCTTTATTTGCCGCCGAGTATGCTTGGCGAGGCATGGGACCCCCCACTGCATGCATATCCTATTTGGAACCTGATGCGGCGGGGCATTGCTGATCCACTATAATTTTGCAGGGGGTCCTGGGCAAGTTGGGCGTCTACGAACAATGAAGGAAGGTCGTTACTTAACTCGGTTTAGTTTCTGGTGGCTTTAAGCCAATCAACTTTTCTACACCAACAAAAGCCAGTCGAGGCTGCAGTGCACCATCTTCTCCGCAAGGTTGCATAGACGATATGATTTGCACACCCATGAGAAAGTCGATAGTTAGGTGCATCTGGAAACCCCTCAGCCAAAAACGCCCGGGCGGTTATAGATATGTACATACCTTCCATACAGCCCCCTCGCAAGTCATGAGCAGTTGGATGCTGTAACCTACGAGTCTTTCATACAACTTCTCTCCCCCTTATCTTTAGATCCTCCTCACCTCTTCCTGAGTTGCTGTTTCCGCTCCATAACACCATCGCGACCCCGGTAAACAAAGTTTCACACTCGCATACCTTGGCCCCCGAAGCACTGTATCAGTAAGCCAGCTTCGACATATTAACTGGCCATATCTTCTCCAAGGCCTCAGCTTCAGCTTGGATCGGCTTGGAGGAAAAAGTGACTTGACTGTCATCAGAGGAAAGACCAGCTCGGTGTAAAGCCCAGCAACAACACTCCTCGACCATTAACATCGAATAACGAACCCATATCACACAACCCCACATATACCATCATGTCGCGACAAAGCTCATCACCAGCCCTTGCGGCCACCGTCCTCCTCCTTCTCGCCTGCTTCCAGACCGTCTCTGCACATTTCTCCATCGTCTACCCCGCCTGGCGAGGCAACACATTGCTCCCCGACAAGCAATGGGACTACCCTTGTAAGCCCTCCTAACCCCCATAATATCCACATCACAAACCCCTCTAACTATCTATCAGGCGGAGGTCAACGCGTCACAACCAACCGCACAAAATGGCCCATCGACGGCGGAGCTTTATCCATTATTCCCGGCTGGAACGCCGGCCACCCAACCTCCTTCTGGTACATCAACATGGGTTTCGGTACCACACCACCGAATATGACGAATATCATCCAGCCTGTATTCCAGATTACGGGACCTTCAAAGGATCCTTTCCCCGGACACTTCTGTCTTCCGGATTTGCCGCTACCGAAGAATGCGAGTGTTCAGGTTGGAGATAATGCTACGTTGCAGGTTATTCAGGTGGCGCTGCATGGAGCTAGTTTGTATAACGTAAGTTACCTCCTTGGTCCGTGGGAATGAATGGGGAATGGGTTGAGGAACTTGGCAATTTGGAATCAGGCTAACATCATCTAGTGCGCCGATATCACGTTCGTAGAGCGAGGCCAGGAAGATCCCATGCCGGAGGGAATGTGCTCCAACTCTTCAACCATTGGATTCAACCTTGTGTACTCCACGACATCGGACAGCTTAAGGGCGATGGTTGTTCCTTCTTTGTTTACGATCTTTGCATTAGTGGTTGCTGTTGGAAACTGGGTGTTGTAAGGAATGAGTATGATTTGATGAGTGTGATATGGAGGCCGCCTTGTACATATGGTTCGGGTTGCGGAGACTAACTGTCTGGTGTGCTGTTGTGGTTTTGTATATACATGTTTTTTTTATCTTGGGCTGTCATGTTGTCATATCTATGTTTTTGTTAAACTATCTGCAGTTGTAATTCAACGCTCGGAGTATATGTGCAACGCGGGCCAGTTGTGATGCGGGATGTGGTTTATTGGGATGGAGTTAAGTAGTTCTCTTTAGGTATCTAGTAAATGATTAATGGATTGTTCTTGCACTTAACGGTTTTACTTGTTCAATTGCTTTGGCGAAATGCATGAATCTGACTGATGTTCATTGACCGTTGAGTATTTGTTCTTTGCTCCAGGATGATACCACATCGTAGATGTTTTCTTTACTTCAGGTTCGGTTGAATTCTACTCATTTCGTCATGGAGAAAGCTTCATATGTACCCCATGATTGATGCCTTTGGTATTCGTAGTTACGGATTAATTGATCACCCTGACTGATAAAACTGCAACTTCCTCAAGATAAAGGGTAGTTAGACGGCCCCCATGGGTGCCTCATACTTTAAGCACGTTGTTGACAGCTGCAGGTTTGCGTGTACAGCGGTACCTGCTTGTTCCCGGGGAATCCGCGCTTGGCGACAGGCAGCGGGAATTTTGTATCTATCACAGGGGTCATCAAGTATCCGTTTATCACTCGTAATCCGGTTGATAAGGTCAATATGGCGTGCCGTAGCATATCTTCCTTACAAAAGCTTCTTTGTTCCTTTAATCCTACGGCATGCATGCATGCCGTAGGATTAGCGTAGGATATCTCTATATCAAGGAGGCGACATGAAGTATTTTATTTCTTTATCACTTGCAATTTGATACCAAGGACCTAGGTATTAAACATGCCGTTGGACATCTCCACATTTCCACAGCTCAGGAGGTGTATACAATGTATCCGATATCGCCCGAGTGTATTCACTAGTTATCATTCATCGAATAGTTCCGTTGTTCAATCACTCGAATTTCATGTCCCTCACTTGTTATGCTCTGTGCAATGGGTATCTTGCGTGCAGTAGGATTAGCGTAGTCGAATATCTCCATATTTCAGCGGCTCGGGGGCGTTATTTTTCCGTATTCAGTAGATATCTTTCATTCATTAATTCCTGCGTGAATCATTGGCCATCTCCTTTCATACGTTGCAAAATCGATAACGGGAATCTAGGCGTACCGTAGTATTAACGTAGGATATCTCCATATCACGGGGACAACAATCTTTCTTTATCACTCGGATTCCAATAATAATAATAATAATAATCTTTCATTCTGTATGCAACCTTAATGGTTAAGACAGTCGTAATTCCTATTAAATTTTCCCCGAACTTAATCCAATGCTTGTCTATACCTATAATCCAGGTCTCGGAGACGTCGGATTTCTCTATGCATTGATTCCACAGTTATCATGCATTAATACCTGCGTGCAATGTGTACTCAGGTATACTTATCATGGTTTCCCCGTGGGGGAGGGGGGTGGGGGCCGTACCTGCTTGTTCCCGCTGTTCGCAATAGGCAGCGAAAATTCAAAATGCAACTGGGTATGGCGCGTTGCAGCATTAGCGTGGGACACTTCAACATCGTGGGGGCGTTCTATCTCCCTTTTTGGTATTGTAGGGAGAAAAAGGATTGCAATACCTGCCCGTGATTCTGCGTTGGTAACAATCAACGAGCCATCATTCATCAATTGCAGCGCGAAATTCAAATCACTGGGAATCCATCATTCTCACGGTAATTGTGGTGGACAATTGTAGGATTCCCCATATTTCTAGCCCCGTAAAGTCGTTACTTCATTTGGTAGTCGTTGTTCACTCCTTGATCACTCGACAACCATACCCCTCGTTTCCCTCGCTTATGTAGGTACATCGTCATAGGCTTCGGAAGCTGAAGGTGCATTCACATAAAATTACCACTTGCACTTGATACCTCGCCAGACCTTGCGTAGGATACTTATGGGCAGAAGCACCCTTTTTCCCGCCATAACCCTCGACGGATTTATCGTCAAGTACCTCCGTGATCTGCTAGAATCCTACGACGTGGCCTCCGATGATCTTGACGCCCCGTAACCCTAACGTCAACCCCCATCTGTAGGCCGCATTGGGGGCACCCAAGCTCCTCCTATCGAAGCTCCAATAGATTACTTATTATTCTAGGTGAGGATTATCGAACGGAGCAGGTTTTTTCCATGTTGGATGCGACGCAAGGCGTATTTGATTGGAAATATATTGGTGCTCCAGTAAGATCGTATGTGTTTGAAAGGCAAACGCCTGGGTGATTATTATCAGAACTGTCAAAAATAATCACCAGTGAAGCGCAGCGGGCAAGAATAGCGATGCATCTGTAGAGTAAACTACCGCCAAAGATGATCCGCGGCGGATGCGCGCCCGTCAAGAATTGTGATACAAGTGTACATCCTAAGGTTTCCCGTCTTATCATTGCTGCCCTCGTTTCACTCCGGACCGCGGAGTTTCAGTACGTTCCACCAAAATTCCATTGTCCCGTGCCGAGAGGGCACTGCATACAATACTCAAGCATCTATGTACTCGGGGGTTGCGTTAAGTATGGCACACCCCATACAATTCGCACATAGCAATAGCACAACCATAACCTTAGAGGTTTCCTGTAAAGAATAAAGAGCCCTATTATAGCCAATTTCAACCATAATCATCAAAAGATATTTGGTGCTTCATGGAAGACAGTGGTCTTGGTATTTCCTATTGTATGGGGCAAAAAAGTTGGGCGCGGTGATATGTACAACAGAGCGCCGGACTTACCCTTGTACCCAAGTATATACAGGTGCCTGTACATCATAGGGTACATAGACTGCATACCAAATGATCTCCGCCAGGAATCACCGATCGCCGACGCGGATCTTACTAAAAATAGGGGGCTTTGTCATACGGTTCGGTACCTACTGAGATACTTACTTGACCTGAGACACATAGACATCAGGTCATTGAACTAGGATATTGATGCCCAGTTACATCGCTTGCTAGAGCCGAGTGTAAAGTTCAAACTTCGACTCAGTAAACAGCATGGAATTCCGGGACGCCTACGCATGCTCCTACGATTACTTACCCAAAGTACCAAAGTAAGGACCACTCAACTTACATGTGCAAAGGGAAAAAGAACAGCGGCAAAAGTGCTGTTTCCGGAGCGCTGTTCGAGAATTAAACAGGACAGGAAGAAATGGGAATCAAATAGGCGATACAAAAAAATATTCCGTTACGGGGAATTGAACCCCGGTCTGGCCGGTTTGATGCTCTGCATGAGAGCGGCCGATGCTAGCCACTACACCATAACGGATTAATAATAATTTATATCTATAATTTTCAATACAACAGTATTATTTTTAAATGTAGATATAACACCCCAATTTACACAATGCATACCTTCTTGGACAACGCCGAAATTTCTCGGCAAATCGTCGAATAAATTATGGGTAAACACTCAAGTTTGGGGTTGACTGCCTTCCGCACAACGCTGCTTGCACTTCTTTGGGGTGGTCCGCAAGTAAACAGTGAATGCCCTTCCCGCACGTAGACGTACTGCCCTTGAGTTTTGCACCCGCCAGTAGATTACCAGCGTTTGTATCGATACCGGGTGAAAACGAAGTTGACTATCGTAATTATCTCCGTTTGACCCGACGGCTCAGCCGATCACGATCCCGCACTGCCAACTTACAAATACGAGTGCTGATATGTGATCAAATGCCTGTCGCAAGGCGCAATTCGGATTTGGGCAAGCATTGTACAAACAGATAGCCCGCAAAAATGCAATGAATGTCAGTGAAAGAACATTAAGCAATGGTGTAAAGATGTAATGAAACGGATAGAAGATCCGGGCTCGTAGATAGTTCATCATCGAATTATGAGCTTGCATGAGATTTCTCCCTATCCAACCATGGCGAATAAGCACGCTTATAGGTTTTATACTTGTTTTATGAAGCACGCGCCGAGGATATTCCGAGTTTTTGCACCTTGATTGAAATGTTGGTATTACTCCGAACTCGGGAGTCGGCTTCACCGTGACATTGCTGTGGCTGTACCCGGTGGCTGCATGTACTATGCAGCCATCCTTCGGGTGCTCAACATATTGGCGTCACTATATTCCTAAATTGTTTCTCTGCTTTCTAGTATTTATGTAACAATTGTAAAGTTCATTGCAACAACATACGATGGCGAGGAGCAGTGAGCTGTCTGTTGAGGTTTTCTCCCTATCAGCATCCGACCTTCGGTTTCGAAGCCCCTTTGCGTTTTGAATAACGTTTAGAGTTAATATTTAGGGCTCAGCATTGTGTTACGGATGACATTGTTACATAATTGTGCAATTATGCCTATATTGAATGCACCGGTCCATCATATGTAACGAAGGCAGCATTATTTTAACGTTTCCTCCCAGCTTTTGTTACAGAAACACAAACTATATTGGCCGAGGATTGAAATATTAATGTTCAGATGAGGAGACGGTGCCACTCGATGAAGTTTAAGAGTCCACGGTCAAATCTTGTGGGAGCATAAGGTATGACTGTTGAGTTACGAATGACCATGGTACCATGCATCTTCCCACGCTGATTGCCTTGAAGATCCCTATACCGTTCATCAATTATTTGATACGCTGATCTTGCAGCTGAGCGTATCGATCTGAATACCCCCGGACGTACACGTCCATTGGACACAGGTTACAGTGTGTAGCCTTCTCCCTATGTAGTCCAAGATCTCATCTATTTGAAAAGTTTCCACTCTTTTGGCTCACATGCACTGCAATGGGCCTTAAACTACAATACCTGATAGGATTTCCGTCCCAACCCGATATCACTCGATTAGCAAAATTTGTGTATGCAGAAGCTTACAATTCATATGAAGCTGTATTAATCGCCCTACAGAATGACGTCGTCTTGGTCAGTTTGGAGATGGCGGGGATCATTCTTCTAGAATTATTAAGATACGTCGTGCTAGTTTCTTCACTATTATCGCGCGGCATCTGTGCTATTCCGCGCGTATTTAGAGTCGAACTAGGTTCAAGCGGCACAAATGATAAGGCTAATCGTAGTGCGCACAGCAGATGAACTCTGATTCTGTACCGTAGAGTGAGTCTACACTTTGTTGACAGCGGCCTGTAGCTAGCATCCCATCGACGATCATGTACGGCTAGGTTGCGCGAGTGAGTGCATATGCCTACCTCGTACTTAGGATTCTCTAGTGCGCGAAGCCACCTCAAATGACTATTCGTCTGTTTTGTACAGCGCGCGCTCCGAAAACCCCGTATCTAGTGTTTAGACAATTTTAAACCGCATGATAATGTCAGTGCAAACCCGGCACCATGGTTGTAACCTGATCAATACTAATCGTGGATGCTGGAAGCTCGACACTTGCCATCCAAAAGTCTAGACACTGATTGTATGAACTAGCGGTCCCCTAACATTGTCATCAAGTTCATCGCATGATTAGTCTTTCAACGAAGAGTACACTGTACGGCTCGTATTTACCGAAACTCAGGGTCGGGGTACCAATCCAAGGCTGATTAAATTCATGTAATTCACGCAAAGGAAAATAACTAAACAGTAAAATAGTACACAATTCACGGTTGCATTTTCTCTCAAGCAATGTGTCCCAAGGTCTGGGCACTTTATCCATTGCTCGCACCTCTCACAAGATCACAAAGCTAGGGATGAGACTATCTACATAGATAGGTAATTGGTGCCTCACAGATATGTGTGGACGACACCCCATATATTAGCGAGGCAACGTGCATTTGTTTTGTCTTGAACCTATGTGCAATTATAAGCCTTCTGCAGCCTACCAAAATTAAATCGCCCGATTTTTCCCACGTTCCGCTCCTTCCTGACGCGACAAAGGATACAAAGGATATAAAGATTTCTGTGTAATGTTGTGCTGAGTATCGTGCCGCCTGGCGTGCAGACAAACAAAATTCACGATGATATCATACGCAACCGACAAAACCCAGATTTGAGATCATCCGCACACTAATAATACATCGTCTTTCGTCATTTCTATTATGAACACAATTAACTTAATTTGACACATGCGAAAAATCAAAAAAATTATGGTATATCGGCTCGATTTTCTTGACAGGTGATTTTGGCAGCAACCGACCTAGTTCGGAATTTGAATCGCTCGGAGCCGTCAAATTTTGCACTTTCCGATTAATCGATCAAAAATGCAGGGCCCTAATTTTATTTTGAAAATAGATTACTTTCAATACCTTATGCATAAAATGTAAGTGGCAAAATTATTATCGCATATTCGGATAGACAGGTTGAACGTTGTAGGACTCATAACTGTGAAAGTAATTCGGTAATTAGTTGCAAGGATACGGTGCCATGATGGCTGAGTTAAGCGGGGGAGGTCGAAACGGACTGACGTTTTACCACGGGTACCCTTATCCAATAGCCACAAAAAAGCAGTTAAAGCTGAATCATGTACAGTACAATATCCGACGGTCTTATTGGTTCCCAGCCGAAAAGAAGAACTCTCAGCTAAGAGATGCATGCTGACCCGGCTGTTGAAACACGTTGTCCTACCACCCCATCATGAGCTGGGAAATAAGTTCAGCACATTGGTCATGCAGCTGTGCAGTGTAACCGATTCTATTGACCGATCTATCGAAGTATGCATATCCTACCATGATTCTCGGCGATGCACGCACATCTGCCGCCATGAGAAACCAACGACTTCACAGCCGAGTGCTTTCCTTTCATTCCTTTGCCCTTCTGCTCATTGACTAGTGAAACCTTTATCCAGTCTACCGGTACATGTCAATGGCCTCATCCTGGGTAAGCGAACCACGAGATTTACACACGTAGAACGCCAAACGAGCGGAGCACGAGCAGAGCACGAGCACCGGGTTTTCAATAAGATCACACAGAGAAACCGGCCTTGTTGAAATCAAAAAAAGCACACTAATAAGGTCATAAGTTGCACTGTGAGCCTAAGCACCTGCATTTCGTCAACATACATATTCGCACTGCATATACAAACGGATAGCCACCTCTTGTTTTCACATTCTCCTTACCCGGGATATCACGTGAGGAGCACTACGTGGTGGTTGTTTGTAGTACTGTATGATCCCGGATTAATACGTTGGGAAATATGAGCACGTAGAGTTGGGAAACGAAGCCACCTAGTCATTTCGGAAGGGGATAATGGGTTTGTACTTACATAGTTACAAGTTTCTTGCCGAGATTCTGCAAAGTTCTAGCAGTGCGTATTGTAGGTAGGGCATGACTGTAGGAGTTCCTTCAAACTGCAAGGCTGTTGATGTCCAGATGGAGGCCGAACCATACAGAAATCCCCCAATCGAGGAGACCCTTTTTGCAGTGTGTAGCTAGCTAACGGCATCTAGCACCACCTCAAAGCAAGTACTCGCATCAAGACCCCTACGCAAGAGATCATACGTAGGTCAGAGCGGGGGTTTCACGAACATGCTGCTTTGTACTCGAAAGGTAGAACTGCGGTGACGGTGATGGCCCATCAGCCCACTACTCTCCAGGCTGGAAAAAATAATATTACTGTATACAATACGTGAATCTGCACTTAGTACTACCGAGAATCCGAACCACAGAATGGGATTATGCACTCCCGGATTGTGCACACCGCAGTCAGCACTCAGGTATATAGATAAAGCTATCCCTCCCTCCTCTGCTCTAATCCACCATCAGCTTCTCATCTCATCAGCTTTTCTTTTCCTCTCCGCAACGGGTTGATCCAACGCTGTCTCACGCCTTAAATAAATCGGATCTTCCTAATCCCTCTACGATTCTATAATTACGACCCCTTTCGGTTGCATCACCGCTTAATACCTTGCCTGTTATTGCAGCGGTTGTCGTTGGTGGTACCTTTGCATTATAAGTATTATACGAACGTCCGGAAGTTCCTTCACAGATTTCAATTATAAACTCGAAGATCGAAAAGAAAACATCGAAATGGCAGGAAAGAACCGTTCATCGACCTCCACGACTCCAATTGCGGATGAGAGTGGTCTCTCGGGTCGCCGCATGGCACACAACAGTCCGGCTAAAAACTGTATGCCATTTCCCCTCTATGTTTTCAGTTATGATCAAGGGCTAACACAAATCTGCAGTGACTATCGCAGTTGTATGTTCTCTGCTTTCCGTGGCCAATTGCAGATACTAACAACTGAACAGACCGGCGAATTCATCGGGACGTTTATGTTCCTCGGAATGGCATACATGGCCGTCCAGGCCGTGGTGAATGCATATACTGCCGAGCAGTCTATTTCTAAACTGCTTTACATTGCTTTTGCGTTCGCTGTCTCCCTCACTGTCAACGTCTGGCTATTCTATCGCGTTTCCGGCGGTCTTTTCAACCCTTCGCTCACCCTCGCCTTTGTTCTCCTCCGTCTTATGCCGCCGATGAAGGGTGCATTGCTCATTGCAGCACAGCTCCTTGGTGGAATTGCAGCTGCTGGTGTTGCTCAGGCTATTACTCCCGGCACCTTGAACGTCGAGACGACTTTGGGAACGGGAGTTTCTACTGCACAGGGATTCTTTATCGAGGCTATTTTGACTGCAGAGCTTTGCATGGCGGTTCTCATGGTATGCGCCTGATGCGTCCTTAAATCAGTGTGGCGTTCATATCTAACACATGGTGCAGATTGCAGTTGAGAAGCACCGAGCTACTTTTATGGCACCCCTCGTCATTGGATGTGCTTTGGGAATCGGTCATTTGGTTGGAATCAGCTTCACTGGAGCTTCAATGAACCCAGCACGGTCATTCGGTCCGGCGGTGGTTTCGGCAAACTTTGAGAAGTCGCACTGGATCTACTGTAAGTTCCCCGAGACACAGAGAGTCCCATCAGAAACCCGCGCGCTAACTATGACGCAGGGATCGCTCCTTCCCTCGGAGCCGCTGCTGCTGCCGGCATTTACAAACTACTATTGGTTGTTGATTACACCACGTCCAACCCCGGTCAGGACTCGGACGGATCAGACATCGAGTCCAGAGGAACAGTCTTCATCGATGAGACTGCGGGAGAGGGCAGAGCGTAAGAGCCTAGAGTAAGAGCGTGTTTACACCAGTGTGTTACACTGTTATGATTGTGATGTAACCCCCTTACATGGTGGCCACGTGAAGCGTGTGTGGTGTGGCTAATCAAGGGGTATTTTCCCATTTTGTCTTGGTTATTTCATTTGCTGGGTTGTTTTCGCTGTTTATGCTTATTTTGGGTTTTACGTTTTCTTTGTTTGTGGGGGAAAAAAGGTGCATACGGTCATTTGGGTTTCATATGTTTTCTGGATCGATTACATAATTTATAGGTACGCGCATATTATCAAAATAGTTTCTATTATGCTTCAGAGTTTCTGTGTCTTTGGTGTCTATCGACCGGATAGATACTGTCGGCAGTCACTTGTGATTTTCGTATTCCAGGTACAGGCGCGCGCTGGTGGTCATCTTGTCGCACGGTCCACGGAGATCGGATGATGGCGGCCCTGCGAAAGTTGAGCGCGGAAGGTTCCAAGGTTTGGTGCGTAATGCAGATACGTTGACGGTGTAATCATGCTTCCATCATGGCCCCGAAGAGGCATAAAAGCTTATCCAGCAGCTGAGATGAGGATGTGACCGCTGTAACCGAACCATGATCTATTTATTCCATGAGCTAGTTTATTGTTCTATGCAGAATTAGCTCGACAGAAGTGCGATGCAACCCGATGCAAGCCCGGACGTAAGTGCGGGTTTGGCGTCGCCCGGGAACCAAGCACATGGTGAGAACTGAGAAGTGGTGATATGATGGGGCAATGATATGTGGTGATAGCCTGTCTTATGCCGGTACCGAGTTAGCATGAGTCTGGAGCGTTTGGAAGCGAGGCATAAAACGGCTAGATCGGCCAGACAGCTTGCGTTTGTGAGACCAGTAACTCGCGCGCGGCCTTCACTGCCCGTCTTCCAACAGCAGAGCTAGACGATATAATTGAATATGACACTGAACAGATATCTTCAAAATATTCAGTACGTAGACAGACCAGGCCTATCCAAAGTCTCCTTCGGTGAAGATCTCCTTTTCACAGCACTAAAGTTCCAATCAAGTAATATTTACACCACATGCATTAATATCGGGCCTGGTATGCGTCTTTATTGCCACACAAAGAAGGGCCTCCAAACGAGGTCAAATTGCTAGTTTATAGCAAGACTTCCCCCCCGTTCCCCGTGGGGGTAAGGACGCATTGGGTTTCTACGGTGGAGTTTGGCGAGATTCGTCTGTTTCGTTCCTAGTACTACATTTCACCCTCGAATTGACAGATAAGGTGCTGCGACATTAGCGGTGTTCCGTACCGTGGTCCAACTTCCATGGACGTGGATCATGAAGCTAGACTCGATCGGGTTGATGCTGAAGTGCTCACTACCTGTGAGCCATTGCTTCCAGCCAACGTTTGGAAACAAAAACACCAGGTTGACAAGCCACAGCCAGGCAAATTCAACATCAATTCCCATGGACGTAGAAATTTCTGTCTCTGCAGATGCAAATGATAACATCTGAAATTTCTCATGAAGAGAGAAAAGAAAAAAGAAAGCTCCGACGCGGATTTGAACCGCGGATCTCGACATTACTAGTGTCGCGCTTTACCCCTAAGCCACCGGAGCTGATTATATCATTTGCCAAAAAATAGTTATAAAGTTGTAAATAAAGAGGATTTGAGTGACGGACGTACTCACAGATAAGAGATAGACACAATGGAATCAATGGAAGCATTCTCGTAGATTCCATAAGTATTGGATTACCCCTGCAACCCTAACTGTAGCAGTATACGCAAATGTGACGAAGTACTGCATCAACTCGCATTCACCACATCCTCGGGTGGGATGGGACTACCGTTAGGTCGGTGTAAACGAGCATAGTCTTGCTAAAATCATTCTTTCCAAGGTTTCTTCTGCCCGGCTTCCATGGCTCTTGGTTATGTAATGCGCCTAGAAGCATGCTTTTGGGGCTCATAGAGCCTGTAACATTTTCCGGATCACGGAAATCTCATTCTTGAGTTCCGTTAAGGTTTGGCGAAGCTATCTACCGAGCTCGACGCGAGCTCTCTAACGGAAGCCCCATCCTACCCAAAGATGCAGTGAATACGAGTCGATGCGGTAGTCACTCAGCAACCATTCGCAGCAATGAATAAGTAGCCATTAGCTACATAATGTCTTAGAAAGGCGCCCCAAAGACAATATTATACGTTCAAAGTATTTCATTACTTGTAAAATCTACGAGTAGACTCTCGCACGTAAAGATGGCTCCGATAATCGAAAATATCTCGACTGATGTAACAATCTTCAAATCCTTAGACGATCCCTATGAATAAAAAATAGTGGCAAACCTTTGTTGAGCATATTTCTAAATGTCTACCTGGCCGTTTTGGTGTACTGCTGCCTATTGAGAGTCATTACTCCATGAGAGGTTCTACGGCGAAGAAACCACACGGTTGGCTGGATGTTACAGTTGCAATGTTCATACATTATCATCCGACCCATGATGAGCTACGTACATGAAAAATAGGTAACTACAAAAGAAGGAAACCCGTTTTCCAGCCCCAAATACAATGCTTACATGACTTTAGCGCGCTAACTAGTAATGTCCAAGCCGTACAAACAACGACCTTTCCACACAAAGTTATTATTGACATCTGCAAACACTGTATCATGAACGCCTGTTGAACGCCATAAAAACAACTAAAGCCAAACCCAATATGCGCCTCCTTCTTAGTAAAGGATACGAGACTCAGTAGCGGTAGTGTAGGCGGTGTCGGTGGAAGTGACAGTAGCGGTGGTCTTCTCGAACTTGGTCTTGGTCTTGAAGGCGGTCTGGACCTCGGTAACAACAACCTGCTTAATCTTGGTGGAGGTAACCTCAGCGGTCATGGGGATGGTGTGAGTGGAGATCTTGGTCACGAAAACTTCCTTGCTGATGGTCTCCTTGGGGGAGGGATGAAAAACTCCAAGAATCGCATCGAACAACCCAGTCCTGGTAGGGGTAGCATCCACGACCTCGGAAGAGACAGCATCGACCACCTCAGTGGGCTCGACAGTGTCAACAACCTCAGTGGGCTCAACAGTGTCAGCAACCTCAGTGGGCTGGGCGGCGTCAGCAAGCCCAACGGGCTCGACAGACTCAGTTGCGTCAATGGCAGAAGCAGGAGCAGCCTTCTTGGGGGCAACAAAGTCGACACGGTAGACCGCAAGGCAGTTATCCATGTCATACTCGTCATTAGACTTGAACACGGGGAGCTGAATCGGGAGGTTGAAGGTGTTCTTTTCACGACTGTTAGCTTGGTCCCTCAAAGGACGAGAATGGTAACACTTGCCATGCAGTGGCAACCACCAGGTCCAGCGGAAGTAAGAGCATCGTATCCAGCTTCGACGCAGGAATCAATGCAGGTACCGTTGGTGTTGGGAACGTTGTTGATGTAGTCCTTGAGCTACCGGCGGGTTGTAACGTTAGATTCAATTTTGGATCTCTAGACAGACGTGAGCCAAAGGGCTTACCGGGTTGTACTCGTAGTATCCAAGAACACGGGCAACAGCGGTACCGTCGAAGTTGGTAATGTCCTTTCCTGGGAGGACTCCACAGCACTGGTAGGTGTCCTCGACCTCAGAAGCGTCGGCCAAGGTGGCAAGGCGAGGGAACTCAGCCTGGCAATCACCAAGCATCTTATCACGACGCTCATGCTTGTGATGATCACACTTGTGCTCACACTGGTGCTCACAGGGCTCCTCGTCACGCTCGGGGACATCGGTAATAGTGGTGTCAACCTTGTCACCGTTGCGGTAGTGAGACTGGTTCTTGCGTTCGTCGTGGGGTCTGTCGGAGTTGGCAATAGCAATAGCACCGGAGCGGACCTTGTTCTGAATGCTGCCCATGTCGATACCTCCCAATTCATCAACACCACCACGTCTGGGGGATGCAAGAGCAGTTGCAGCGACAGCCGCTACAAGAATGGTGACAATCTTCTCTTGCTTCATGGCTAATTTAGTTCTATAAAGGTCAGTTGTTATAATTCACGTTAAATTCACAGAAACGAAGCTTACCGAGAACGTTGTAGATGTTTGAAGGGACGACGGTGCCAAAAGTTGGCAAAAGTGGGGGGGGGGGATTGTGGGTGCGTTTTGTGGCAGCTGTGGTAGGCATGGCAACTGAGAATCAGTTTCGCCGCTTCCAATTGCCATGTTCCACGGGATTCATTCGTTGTCCATAGATGTTGAGTCAACCCTATGTTCGTGGCCCTTAGCGTGAATCATAGATAGTGATTCGCAGGAATTGAGCACTTCGGATACCGCTATCCACCTTTCACGGACTCCAATTTTCTCTATATGAAGCATATCTGTCACTGTCATGTCACTGGATGACGCCATACCTCATGGAAACAAGTTATATATCTTGAAATTTCCATCATACCCCGTTACTATCTGCCACGTTTACGGATTTTATTACCACGATCCAACGTGGATGATCACCCACACATCTCTATATGTCCAATATCGGCACACGGACGCAAGATAGCCGAGCCGACTTCAAGCGGTCGATAGCTTCGAAAATGAAACGGACGCAAGATAGCCGAGCCGACTTGAAGCGGTCGATAGCTTCTAAAATGAAACGTACGCGACAGGTAGCTCAAAAATGTCTTCACTGTTCGCCAGATGCTGGATTCCTTTAACAGCCATGGCAAGAGCCATTTGATTGGCGTCTGCTAAAAGCTACGTATGAGACACTTCAAGAGGGCACATAGATACTCCGGTAACCAGTCCCAAAAACAAAACACGACATAAATATTTCACATGACGCTGAATGCACTCAAGTTTGCTTCCGCGGAGCGGACAATGTTGTTTCATTAATGGTCAAAGCGTTCATAATCACAACGCCATCCGCTATGCGTAATGCAAAAAAAGAAAAAAAAGACTATTTCTCCTCCATTTTATAGAACCCTTAGTTCTGTCCAGTTACTGCTCCTCTTCCTCTGCGAATGGAGATGTTAATTCCGCGTTGGGGCCGGGGCGCAACGACTATTGTGGCGATACATGTTAGTTACAATTTACAAATATCAATGTAATCTGGCGCTATAGTGAATTTACCAGGAACTCCACCGCAAAAGCAGTCTTCAAAGGCGTTGAAGGCGCCGGATGCCTGAATCGTCAGCTTTGCGTCTTGTATTAGAGGGAGAGTAAGTGTGGGTCTACCTCAGCGCATTCATCGCAAATATATCCACAGTTATCACAAATTACGCCTCCCTCAACGGCAGCTTCGTATGCTCTCTCGAAGGCGGCCTCGTCAAAGCCAGGTGCACCCAAGGGGTTGATAAGTTGGCGTTTCTCCATGGGCGTAGATCTGGGACGGGGCCAGTTTCCGGGAACGTTGATGTCGATTTCCTCAAGCTGACGCTTTGCATGTGCGTTTGGCTGGCTGGGACGGGGCCATGGGCGAGGAATGTTAATGTCAATAGGCCTCAACACACCTCCAGCTCCTTGGGGGGGAGCAGGGAGGGCGGAGACACAGGCAATTGCTGATGCAATGCCGAAGGTAATAGTGGTCCACTTCATAGCTAAAATAACGAATGTATGGTGTAGGATGGGAGAAGCTGCAGCGGTATGGCTTGGATGTGGTCTATTTATCCTGCCACGTTACGTACGGCTGTGTCGTCTCGACTGTGGCCTTTTTGTTTTGCAGTCACAGGTTGCATAACGGGATTTGCCATGTGTTTCTTTGGCCGATAGAAACCAATACTAGCAGCTAGTACATAGCGATGATTGGTGCGGAAACCGCATATGTCACCTCCAAACACATACTTCCGTCATTGATAAGAATATCCGTTACCACGCATACCGCCCGCTGGCCATGATTATTTACCTGAATTGATCGAAGGTTTGTACCCCATAGCAGAGATTCTTCGTATTCCCTCGCAGTACGCCACGGCAATGAATCTCCTCTACCACCTCCTGCTCATTGCTATTTTGCAACTCGGGGTACCAGCTGCAGCGAGATCTTCTGTATGCGAGCAACCAAACACTTCGGCATGCAAAGTTGAAGTCGATTATGTGCTTGTAAGCAGCATCACTGAAGAAAATCTACCCCCCATCGCCACTCACAATGTACTGACAAAATAAAAGGCTTATCCCCACCTCCAGGCTTATCCCTACGTCCTGGAACCAGCTCCTCATGAGCAGCACCAACGCCGAGGAGCAAATACTGATATAGTTGTCTACTCCCCGGTACCAGAGACATTGGTGGTCAGGCCTACATTCACCATGATGACCGTGCAGCCTGTGGTGACGACCACCACTACTGCCCTATGGCATGTTCACGAAACCACCACCAAGACCAAGACCAAAACTGAAAAGACTGGGAGGCATAAGGGAACAGCTACTATCACTACAGTTTCTACTGAGACTACGACTACTACTGCCCTAGATACTACTACGACTACTGAGAGTGAAACCACAACGACTACTACTCTGGACACTACAACGACTACTGCGTATGAAACAACCACCACAGCTTTCGCTACCACCACCACAGTCACTGCCAATGCACCTATTGCTACAGACGACATGGAATTGGAAGCGGTTGATGTCCCTGTCGATGATGCCGCTTTCACCAATGACGCTGGTATAACTGATGCTGCTGGTTCCACCGACGATGATGTTATCACGGAGGATGCTGCCACTGATGAGGCCGTCACTGATGATGCCACTTCCACCGACGATTCCAGTTCCGCCGATGACGCTGCTTCAACTGATGTTGCTGAACCCGAAGATGCAGCTACTAGCGATGCCTTTTTAATCCTGGACCTCGACGCCTCTGACGCCTCCGACCTCGTAACCGATCCGAGTGATACCACCGTGACTGAGGACACTTTGAACATTGACAACACCGAGCCCGAACCCGGTGCCTGGTTTGTCACCGACGTTGAGGTACTCGAGCGTCGTGATGCTCGTGCACCATACCCCGAGGAGTGTGATCCCGTCGACTACAAGGTGGCAGAGCGTGTCGATGTCCAAGGTGCTCCCGAAACCTCTGCTACCGAGGAGTTGGGGAACCAGTACAGACTCCGCACCGCTACTTTTCCTAAGGCGCCGAGTGATGCCATGAGATATTCCTCAAGCCGTCCCCCGAAACGCTACGACGAAGACGTTGAGCCTCCTCGCAGATTCGGCAGAGGAAACTTCCGCGAGGAAAAGGTGGACCACGAGGAACCCAAGAAGCCAGAGCAACTGATCCCTCATCCGCCTGTCTGGCCTAATCATCCTCGAGATCATCGTCCGCGCCCACTTAGCGCACTTGTTGAGCGTCAGAGAGCAGCAGCAGCTCGCGCACCTTATCCATGGGAGTCCGATCCCGTCGACTACCAGGAAGGAGAACGTGTCGATATCCAAGGAGCTCCCGAGACATCTCCTGCCGAAGAGGTAGAGAACCAGAAACCCAAGGCCCCCTTCCCACCAAAGCGTCCGAGTGATGCCCCGAAGGATAGACTCAGTCGTCCCCCCAGCGACCCACGCGCAGACTGGACTAGACCTGCTGCGACTCGCAACCTGCCTCATCCCGAGCGTCCTTACCCGCCGTATCCTCACCACCCACCCGCAGAGGTCATGTTCCCGATGTGGGAGCCCGAATGGATCAAATATGACTCCGACAATTTCGTCCTCGAGGAAAACACCGACACCTTGACACGCTCGGATAACCGTAAACGCGAGCTCGAGTCTGAGGACTCAGGTGAGGGCGTATACGAAGCCAGTCGTTTCATTGCCGACATGAACTTGCGTCGCTTGAAGAAACGCGGTCTTAAGATCAAGAATGCGGAGGAGTACCTTGGGAAGAGCGAGAACCAGGCTGACGTGAAGGCATGGGATAATAACGGGCCTATGAGCTTTTCTTCTGATCTTTTAGGAATGTCGCCTCCGGGGAGCCTTGTGAAGGGTGCTGGTAGGGCCAGGAAACCCAAGAAGGATAAGAAGCGCAAGAAGTCTAGATTTAACATCAGAAAGCGGCTGTGAAGGATGTCACTCGAGGCATTACTCGGGGTGTCACTTGGTTTTTCTATTGGATGTTTGGTGTTTTGTTTCTGTTTGATGTTTTCTTGGATGTTTGATGCTTTGTTTGACGTTTGATGTTGTCTTGGATGTTTCTACGACTTTGTCAACTTGTTCAAAGAGAGCAATGAATATCAATTGTAAGTCAACCTTCCACATTGTCTCATGCAGGGTCGTTATTCATGCCGCGACGTCGTTTAATCTAACTGACTAGAGTGTTTGCGATTAGAAAGAATAAAAATAGTTGCCGATGTGCTTCATCAAATCTAATCAATGCGCGTCGGGCTAAAACAACTACCGTCCCCTACCGTTCATGTTTCCGGGGCGGATAATGCGCTACCCGTTTTTTTCCTTAGCTGATACCGAACTTTCAGCCAAAGTCTCACCCAACCACCCCCATTTTCGGCCCGAAACTTTCGCGAATTAATTTCCCGTCACCTCGCCAACAGCCGCGTGTGGCAAACAAGAAAACAAACAGCTGAATTGAGTGAAACGCGTCCAGCCTCGTTGAAGAAGTCGCGCGAAAATTTCCAAGTCGTAATTATTAGAAAGTCCAATTCATTCAATGCAAAACCAAGTTAATGACAAGATAACAAAGATATTAGAAAAATAACCAATTCACATTAAAACTATGTTTACTTCCACTAGCTAAAGGTAAAAGCAAACCCATTGATAATTTTCCCATGAGAATATGCCAGTCCATCCACTTCATCATCCGTCATCACCGGTAAAAGAACAAACGAGACAAAGGAAAAGTCGAACACAAACGCAAACAATACAGCTCATAATACATCCCCATTACCCATGTGCGCAAAGACAAAAATTACAACTTGTGGGCAAGGTGGACGACCTTGTAGTCGACAGCGAGCTCCTTTCCGTGGTCGGAGATGACGAGGACACGGACAGATCCGGATCCGCGTCCGAAAGCCTCCTTGAGGCGAGACCAGAGGTGTCCCTGGTCAACGACCTTAAGACCCTGCTTGATCTCACCGGTTTCGGTCATGGCAACAAGCTTTCCGTCATCGCGGATGTCAATGAGACGGTACTGCTTGAAGACAGGTCCGAGAAGAGAGTGGAGGACGACGGAAGGAGAGGGGTGAGAGACAACACAAGGCTCCTCGTGGAGCTGCTTGGTGAAGAGGTCAACTCCGAGGTAACGGTGCTGGCCAGTCTGAGCAGAGGTAGTGATGCGGATGATCTGGCAAGGGCGGTGCTGGAGGATGACGAGGTCACCAATGCGGATGTGGTGGCAAGGGATGGTGAAGGTGGAAGCCTTAGGAGTGTGGACAGAGGAGATGGCCTGGGACTTGTAGGTAGGGTTCTTGTAGGCGGCGTCGGAGACGGATCCGTGCTCGTCGGGGTAGTTGTGGCCGGCGTGGGAGGCCTCGTACTCGTAGGAGTGAGAGTCGTACTTGCCCATTTTGCTGGAGGATTTGTCGGAGACGGAAGAGGTTGAAGAGGTTGAAGAGAGAGATGAGTTGGAAGACTTCGACTTGAGAGAGCGAGCCTTGGGGATTATATGGTGGATCTCCTTGACGATCTTAGTCTCGGAAATTACAGAAGGCTGGGACTCCCTAACAGTATGAGACTTGTTGGAAGAGGAGTGCTGGGTATCGACGACGACGGGATGTTCGACGTGGACGTGGGTGACTTGAGGTCGGTGGTGGTGATGATGGGATGAGTGTTCACTGGAGTAGTCCGAAGTCGAGTGACCGGAGGCTGAGTGAGAGTGATGAGTGTTGTGTGAAGGTGTGTGGTGGGAGTGTCCGAGGTGGGGGAGGTGCTCCTTTATGGATGAGATGACTGAGTGGGCCCCTCGGTGACTGTGCGCTTGCTGCTGCTGCTCGTGGTGGTGGTGCTGGTGACGGAGGTTGCCAACGATCACTAGCTGCTTACGCGACTTGTGGTCTGAGGAAGAGTCCGAGGACGAAGATGAGGATGACGAAGAAGAAGAAGAAGACGAGGACGATGAGGAGGACGAGCTGGAATCGTCGTCCTTGTAGATCTTGTGAGTTTCCTTTACAATCACTGCAGTGGTAGCCGGGGCGTGGCTGTGGTGGTGAATGTGGGGACGGTGAATATGCTTCAGTGCATTCAAGGGATTCAGAGAATGATGATGATGCTGCTCGTGATGGCGGCTATCAATATCCTCGTGGTGAGCCGTGGTTATGTGTTCTTCCTTAATTTGGAGATGGTTATGATGTGAGCCGTGACCTTCCCGCTCGTACTCGTTATGAGAAGAGGAGGAAAGTGAAGATGGAGGCTTATGGTGATGCTCGTGAATTGTCTCTTCGTGCACAATCGTATGGCCCTCCTTGTGGCTATACGACGACGGAAAGACACTTAGGGGGATCGGGATGCGAGCTTCAAAATCCAGTTTGCCAGCGGTTTGAGTCTCCGGCTGTATCTTGTCGTCCGAACACTTAAGTGAAGGATGACAAGAACGGGAGTCCTGCTAACTGAAGGGGTTATAGAACTGGAGAACGGTCGGGTAGACACGTAATGGAAGCTATGAGTGATGAAGCGAGGAGGAGAATGAGGTTGATGATGGGGACACAATTCGAAGCGAAGAAAAAAGGACGAAGAAGTAGGGGCACGGACGCTGCAAAATGCGGTAGGCTGGGCGATTCTATTGCACGAAGACCAGGGCATGAACGATCTGACGCTCGACGGACTCAATTGATGACATGGGATTAGGAACTGCGGAGAACCAGGCGAGCCAATAGTGTTTCCAATAATGGCACAATTCGCACCAATTAGGCGGGATATCGATAGCGAGAGCTAACTGGATATCGTATGTATCAGCAAACATGGAGAGAGAGCAGCTGGGGGGGGTACGATGGGGTACGATGGGGTACGATGGGGGTACGATGGGAGAGGGTATGGGGGGGGAGCTCGTGGGACGCTGGGGGCACGCTGATGGACTCGAAAGGGGGGTGGTGGGATGTCCGAAAAACAAAACAAACCGAAAGAACCAATAGTAAACAACGATTCGCGACACCAGCCGCACATTCCAGTGAACTATGTCCACATCACCGCTCCGCCAGAGGCACCCAGAGGCATCCAAACGGTCCCAAAAGCCTCCGTCCTCCAGCCTCTCGATTTCTTCTGGGATTAGCCGCTAAGCACCAATCCCCTTCGTGTTTTGCAGCCATTGGTCTGAGTGAAAATCTTAGCCGATGCAGATGGCTGGTAAGCTTGTCACATCTCACAATGCCTCCCGCCCCAAAGAGCATGGTGCGAGGATAAGGAAGCTCGGAAGCTGGGGATGCAGCACTTTGGCGTCGTCTTTTGCTATGATTCCATGCTGATTCGATGCCTTTTATGGTTAATTCAATATCAAGTGCATTTATTCCATGCTAATTGCAGTTGATCCTATTCCCTCTCCAGTTACTTCAATATCCATTCCATCAGCTAATTCCACTATTCCATGCCCTCTGCAGCGAATCCCATCAGCCTCCTGCAGCCGGACCAGATGCTGGGGGACGCGAGCGGGTGGAAATTGGGGCTCCCAGCTCAATTCAGCTCAATTCGCCGTGGCTGACGAAATTTGCAGGCGTTAGCGGGGTTCCCGAAGGTGCTGAAAGTTGAAGAATCCACCTTCGCTGGGACACTTGAGGTTCCGTGGTTACGACTCTAGCAAAAATCGGCCCAGAAATCCCGCCCGAAAACAGTTGCATCAAATCAGCAGGGATTGCATATCGCAAAAAGAAACCCAGGAGATTGCAGCCAAGGCTCTTTCTCTGGTTGTGGAAGGTGTCCTCGATGGGCACGCACCGAGTGGTGATGGACGATTCGTCGCAGTTGTCTCACACAGCGCGTCAACGTTTCACCCCGTCTGCAGTTGGGGTGCATTTTTCAGCTGAAAAATCACCGTGGAATTCCGCCCAGGCTGAATTAATTATAGCGGTCGCATAGCCGTTCATGCCGTTGCCTATCGAAATTCGGGAAAATAATGAAAAAGAGAAAGGGGACGAAAATAGGCATCGCAATTAATGATATCCCAAACTGCTGCCTATCGGTACCGACCCCTTCGATCCCCGCACAATAAAACGCATGATAAGGCCCAAGGAATTTTGTTTTATTCGCGCGTCCGAAATATCTTGTTTGCTGCGCCGACCAACCAACCACCTTTCTAATCCGGCGGGCACGGCTGCGGGCGCCGCCCTTCTTCATGCAGAATCCGGTTCAGGAAGGAAACTGGATATATCTCGGAGTTTGGAGACAAACTTTCGACAAATTTCTGGGGCTTTCGGGTGGCAAATCTCACTCATCAAGCGCAACGAGGCGCGCGCGGCCAGCCCATGATCGAGCCAGGGCGTGCTTGAAGGGCGGGCGGGCGGATCGGGGAGGAGACCGCCGGCGTTCTCGATGGTGTTGCAACAGTCTTCCGCGCACGTTCTCGCGCGCACTTGACTTTTCTTCGGTGATAAGTCTCAGAAACGCATCCAACCGCATGGTGGTTTGGATTCGGTTTGGATTAGATATTCTGCTGGTTTGACATTCCTATTCTGCCTTGGCCGTGGCGGAGGGTGGGCCTTCGATGGCTGGAAGTGAAGATGCGGAAAGCGCTCTAGTCTAGATTCATCATCGAGCTCCAGCCCTCTCCGGAATACAGTAAAGTGCAGATAGCGGAAACAGCGGCGTATGTGCGCCCAGCGATCTGGGCGATGCATGGATCCGGTCGCCCAGAATTGGAAGATCAGATCTATCTCTCTAGAGGGGCCGTCTAGAGCGATTAGAGTAAGCAAGGAAACGGTAGCCGACCCAAGATCAAATCAAGATTCGTTGTGAACTAAGCCCGTGCGGTTGTAGTTTATCTCAACATCAGCCAGCATGGAGATGGGCTATGGCGGAGATGCGGCCTTGCTGTTTACTTTGTTGTCAAAGGGATTATTTGTCCGTTTTTTTTGCCGTCATCAGACCGTCTCTTTGTCTCGTTTGTTCGGTCGGTCGGCGCGAAACTGATTGATGGATTCGATCCACGTTTGATGAAGCTACCGTTCCGTTTGTTGTTTGGACGCGCGAACGGGTTGGCGGGTACCTCGCAGGCATGTGGATGGCATGCAGCCAGGTATTTTGCGATAGACTAGATATCTACATCTTGAATGGAAGCCTTCCACTGGTCCTTCTATGCGGAGTCTTGCCGACGATTGATTGCTTTAGGCTTGTAGGTATCGTGAGTTGGCATGCAGGTACGACGGTACGGGAAGTGAGGTGTATCTACTTACAACTGTCCATGTGGTTTTGCACTCCGAGCTCTGGTAGCCTGTAGGCACTCGTGCACTCGGGTTTCTGCGTTCAGGAGAGCTCTAATCTGGACAACTCTAGAGATGGTTTCTTCGGATACCGGATCGACGTCACCAGCCGCTCGCCCGGTGTTTCTAGACAGTGGAAGCGCTCGGTGACCTCATTCGCCGCTACCTCTTTGACAGAGTGTATCCGGCCACCGATATAATCCAACATGCTCTCGAAAGCACTGCTCTTCACCAATACTTGGACGCTCGATTGTCTTTTCGACATGTTATTGATTTGATCGTCTCGAAAAGCGGTCCAGCATCCGTGGCCGGTTCCGAATCCAGTAGCGAACGGCGGCCGTGCGTGTGGTGACAGACTGCTGTCTGTGGCGTGCTAGATGGCAGAAACATGCGCAAACGAAAGATGAGATGTTGGTGGCGGAAGTGTAGCGAGAAATATCACGGCTTGATAGGATGTCCGATGACGTCGAATTGAGCGATGACAAGCGTGTCACAGAATATCACACAGAGCTCCATGGGAACCTGGTGGATTTATCAAATTCGATTTATCCAAGTGCACACAACTGTCTCCTCTCCGATTCTTTCTGTTGTGTGTAGGTGATATTGTAATAAGAAACATCAGAAAGACAAGGTTTCGGAATCTGTGCCGACGTCGGGACGAAGAAACGAAGCTCTGGACCCTTCTCGCTGGAGCTTCCCTCACGAGCCAGGCGGGTAACGCGTCGGTGGTTGACGAGCTTCTGGATTGGATCATTCGCAAGCAGAAGCATGGTGAGATTCATGTTGGGGCCTTCTTTTGTAATATTAGGCGTCCGTTCTGATTTCGAAACATGTCGTCGATTCGTGCGTGCTATCGTCGTCGATGCTGAGCTGAAGGGGAATCCCCATTACAAGTAACGGCGGGGAAGTCACATGAGTGGCCATCAAGGTACCTCATATCCACTCACTCGAGCATCCACCATTCTCCAACAGTGCACAAGCGCGGCAGCTGTGAACAAGCGCATAGGACAATGCGGAATAGTATCGACGTCTAGTATATCTGGCCTAATGATCCGCGGGATATTCCATAAGGCAACCGCAGAATTTTGTATTCTCGAAGATAGCTGCTGATGGGTCTTCTGAAAGCCCGCTGCGCAATTCGCCGCTGCTGACAATGCGCACGACGCACGCCCAGGGATATCATGAGTAGGCTTCCGGGTATCCTCCATAGCTTTGATGATACCGATGGCGATATAGCAAGGCAAGGTGCAAGGCCGCACACTGATGCAAGACCATTGAATATGATTTGAGAAGTTTTCAGTAGCGGCTTGATGTATGTACGTGAAGTTGATGCTGTATGATTTGATATTCCGCTTCGCAGGGCTTTATGCAGCTTGTCAAGATCGCCGTATCCGAAACTGTCAGATTGACCACATGAGCCTAAGAGCAAACCAATTTACTTGCCTTAACCGACTGTGCAGCGGGAGAGTGGGGTATGATGGGGGGAGATAGTGTGATGGTTAACCCCGCGAAAGAGTCAGACATGCACACTCAACCCCACTTGCTGAAGGCATGTTCATCTGCAGATAATGTTCCAGGTGAATCGCCACCGTACCGCATGATTGTTTGCCACCAAAGATACAAGTTCCATTGGAGGATTAGATAGACGAGACTTGAGAACATCCTGGATTTGCAAACGGATTTGCAGACTGGGCTCCGAGTGTGGGTGTGACAGTCGATGACTACTCCTGGCACTCCATCACGTGGTGTATCATGGGCGTTAGTCACAACGCATCACCCGCTAGAATGAGGACTTGCCGTTTTCTTTCATACTCTTTGCCGGACAATAGCCGTGCAGTTATTATGGAAAGCTAGTTTGAATGAAGAATGTTGAGATGTGCGGAGTCTGTCGCTGGTTGTGAAAAGACGGATGTGGAGGTTGAGCAGGAGGGATCAGGGTCGAATGTCAAACTTGACTGCAACGACTTGGTTGTAGCAAGAGTGATCCTTTTGGACCTTCAAGACTCCTGAATAGTGTTTCGACGGTTATTTGGAGGAGACAGCTAAGAGCGTCGGACATTTCAAGTAGAGCGTCTTTTTGCACTGCCGCGCAGTAACTACTACTAAGTGTATACGTTAATCTAGTCATGCAAAATCACTCAATGGAATGTAAGATTTTCGTGCCTGTGATTCCTCTTTGTGGAATCAATCCACTTGCCAGTAGTTAAGGCTAATTCAATTGAGTAGAGAGCGCAAGGCGATGGTTGATCGTGGTGGATTCGAGCAAAGGTGGAGGTGGAAGTGGATAACTGAGTGAATCGCAGGTTGGGTTGACCTTGTTCGAATCCAGCAAGGAAAGGAGCCCTACTCTCTTTGCGGAATTACGGTAGCCGAAGAAGTACCAAGTACAGCACAGGGCCTTATTGCTTGGTTTAAAATTTTAGCCCGCGCGCTCGGGGACTCTCTCTGTTGAAGTTTAATCATTTATTTATTTATTTATTTATTTAATCATACGCTGACCGAGGCCTGAAAGGCCCATGCAGGACAAAAGAAATCCAAATCCCGTCCTCGTGGTCTGAGCCACCTAGTGAGGCCCCCTAATCTCCTAATCCCATAAAAACCGCCGTACAAAGGAAAGAGAAAAAATGAAAGAAAAGAAGAAAGAAAGCCGTAGCATCTCATAAAGAAAGAAGAGAGTGGTACCTTTATGGTGTCCTACTCATATCGTCTGCCTATCTCTGTTTGTTCCAGGAATTCTAGGACAGCATCCGTCAACCGCTCGTCCTGAAATAAGGAAACTACCTTCAGTCTTGCCCCTCTCCCCCTTCGCCTCCCCTTGAGCCGTTCGACCTTTTTCTTCAAGAAGTTTAATCATTGTCCTATCTACTTGTTTCATTCACGGGGTGGGACTGCGTGATATTTTGTGATTTTAAAAAAGGCGTGATGTCGTTTCCAGCGAATAATCAAAGGTTAGATGCATTCAAACAAAACAATGCATGAGTGGAAGGAAGATGATGTTGAGTTCCAGTTTGGACTTGCAACACGGTCGCTTAGGCAGCCTAGAAAGCAACCTTTCCTTTCTAAGGGTGCGATAGCATCTCAGAACGACTGAACGCGGTAGCCGGTGACACGATTCGTTATTTGTAACCACACCTCTCCCTTCTTTCTTACCAAAATGCTCCAGAAAACTTCTCGCCGACCGACCTCTGCACCCCATTCGTTCCAAACGTCGACAGAAGATGACGATGCAGACCCTAACAAGAAAAGAAAGATCCTTCTTTCTGAGGAGGAATACGACTTAGACGATCTTGGCTCTAGTAAGAAGCAAAATATTAAGCACGACGAAGCCCTTGCGTCTAAGGAAGCAGAATTCGAACCCCTCGCCCTCAGACAGACTTCGTATACAATCCAATCCGACGATTTTGACCCACAGGATTCACCGATGAAGCAAAACGACGACGAAGCATCGAGTGCATCTACATCACCTGCACCTTCAGCAGTCCTGAGCCGCTCGCCCTGGAGACTCCGCATACTACTCCCGACCCCGAGGCTTCGTGCATCACGACGCACAAACTAATGGATCGCCTTAAGACCAACCTCGAGGCAGTTGGGCTGAGCATACCCAAGGAATTGGCACCCGAAGATGTAAATTTCCTAATGCCCATACCCGTAAAATAACTAACAACACGGTAAAATAGACCTAGACACCGTAGAGTAAGAGAAGCTTGCTAAGCTGTTAAATTTAGGCTGCTAGCTTGTTTGGATTGGATAGAACATAGACTGGAAGATTAGGGACTGAATCAGAGGGAGGGAATAGAATAATAAGAATGAATAGAATAAAAAACATATGGCCACCGATCGGCGCCGGCACCTTTCTTTTTAGAATTTTTTGGGAGTTACTGGATTGGGGGTGTTGGTCTAAATTTTTTTTAGAGTATTACGGGAATTTTGGGGGGTTGTGGGGACGGGGTTTAGATTGCTATTACAATATCACGGCTTTGATGGACGTATTTTGTACTTAAAAGGTTAATGGGATTAGAGTAGGGCTGAATAGTGTTTGTAGCTGGATACACTGTGAATATCATCGAAGACTTCAGCGTTCACTAGATGGAAGGGAAAAAGATGCCTGCGGGTGTGAACTAAAGAGTCAAGGCCACATCTACTTATGAATAAGACGCACTGAGGTGCGATGAGTTTAAGACACAGCCGTGAATACCCCATCTACTCCTATAACACATTCTCGGGCATTATTGTGCTAAATTTAGTTTAATTCACGCGAGCGTAGCGAAATTCCAGTCGAAACTATGTAAAGGCTAGTCAATCTCTTCCGCCTTCCACTCCGCTCCGGAAAACGGATTCATAATTTCCCCTCTCCAAGGGGTCTCGGGTCTCTACCGATAGAACCACGCTAGATAGACAGAGCCAAACTTAGATTCATGACATCCGAGGATGTATTATACACGAGTAAATGGGGTATGCCCAACGTGCTGGAAACGACAATATTATGCCCTTTTGGAATCACAAAATATCACGCAGGCCACCACTATGTCCATGTTGAAATATCGTTTATTCTAAACAGGCAACAAGAGCCTTCATTATGCACATTACAATTTACAATCTTTCTTAAAAGTTACATCTCTCATCCAAAGTAATCTTTAACATAATCCATATTGATTCCCCTTCCCTAGCTAGTAGCTACTCATTCAACCTCCTGGGCTCGCCATGTATTCCTCCAAAATTCAAACTCCCCTGCAAATCCTCCTTCAACTATGGTATCCATAAAAAAACAGAAGAAACAAAAAAAAAACATTACATAACATGGTAAGTATATATATCAAAAAATCCGTAATAGGGTATCTTCCCCAAATTCCATAAAATCGTATTAATCGCCGTATCTTGCATCCTTCCAATGCATCCAATCTTGAATCCTGAATCATAAAACCCTGATATTTCTCCAATCCCGATCCCTTAAAAATCTCCTGGATTATCCTTAGTTTCCTCCACACCTTAGCACCCTCCAATCCTCCTAAGTACGACAAGATCGCTCAGATGCTCCCCTATGCATACCCACATCACCCTGATCCACCGTTCGCTTCGCACTGCGCTTCGCTCACGACTTCCCAAAGAACTTCTTCCACCCTTTAATCTTCTTCCCATCTTTCTCCCCCTCCGTCTTCTTCCCCTTCTTCTCCCTCGGCAACCCGCCCGTTAAATCCACCATCACCGATTCCCGTCTACTCAACTTCCCCGCCCTCCTCTTAGAAGAAGTATTACTATCAACCTTCTTCAGTTCATGGGTTCCATCAATCGCAGCTATCCCAGCAGTTGGCGTCTCCATGGTGGCGCCGCTGGGGTTTGTGATGGACCGAACCAAGGGAACCAGTGGGACGGGGGGTACATCCTCCGCCGCCAACTCCACCGGGTGGGTGATGGGTGCCCGTATCCCATTCTCGGCACCAGTAGCATCCGTAGCAGCAGTAGCATTCGTAGCCGCAGTAGCAGGCCTAACACTATCCACCGCCGTCGTCCCCGTTCCAGGTCGACTTCCATTCCTATCCTTCCCCTTGAATCCCATACCCATCAGCGCAGGTGGCACAGATTTCCTAATTTCCCTGTCCTTCCCCTCTTTCTCCTGTTTGCCAGGTTTAGGTAAAGAACTTTTTCGTTTCCACCATCTTCTCTTCTTTTTATCTTTATCCCCCCCGTCTGCTGGTTCATCGTCGCTACTTTCAAACCTCGCAGGCTGAGCAGCAGTGGATTTCTTGATGCCGAGACCCAGGCGGCGCCGGACGTCTTCGCTGCTGGATAGGTTACCTTCGTTACATTCGTTGCCACCATCTTCTGCGCCTGCACCCCGCCCCTTGGAGATGATGCTACTGAAGTTACCATCGCGCAGGTTCTTCATGGCTTTTTCTCCGGGTGTTTCTTTTCCGTCTCGGGAGCGCATTGTTGAGCGGAACCCGGATGCGGATCGGGGAAAGGAACGGCGGAAGCTAGAGACTGAGGTTTCAGAGGAAGAGTCGTCTAGAACCTGGGGTGGTGGGCGGCGGCGGTTACGAGGTGGAGGAGTAAGGGAGCGCCGACGGCTGGGGGTTGGGGTGGGGAGATCAAAATTTGAAGGTAGAGGTGGCATCGGTGGGGTTGGACCTTCCAACGTAGGGCTGTTGGGAGCACTGTGGGGTGGGGTGGGTTGGCCTCCTGTTGTCGCTGTCCCGGGGAAGATTTCCATTATAGCGGGAATGTTCTGAGGTGCCGGGGAAGGCTGTGGAGACGGGGGAATGATTTCATGGGCGTCGACGAAGAGGTCGTCGTCATCGCTTTCTGAGTCTGAGGAGTCGGAGTGGACTGAGTGAATTGAGTTGTTTGTAATGGTGGGGCTTGTAGGGGCTGCACTGGCGGTCTGGCCGAAGGTGCTGTGTTGCGATAGAGATGGGGATGGGAATGTGCCGGGTAGTAATGAGGACTTCAACTCAGTGGTAGGGTTGGTGAAGGATTTAGGCATCTCCATTATGATGTGAGATTCTGTTTTCTCTTCCGTCGGTGTGGGATGGATTGATACTAGCTCCGGGACTGTTTCTAGTCGCGGCGAGTCGGGTGTGTAGGTGTAGGAGTCCGCGTAGGAGCTGTTGTTATCGGTCCGAGCTGTAGGAGCTTCCGCTTGGATGGCAGCACTCGTCTCCCTTCTTCCCTTCTTTTCCTCTTCAATCTCCTTACGAGTAGAAGTAAACACAGGCAAGTCTCCTCTTCTTGGCAAATCCTCCAGCCCAAGAATCGGGGGCTTAGAATTGCTGTAGGATGCAACACTATCCTCGTCGGAGAAGGATACGCGCACGTTTCCGCGTCGGGGAGGGTCTGCGTGTTGCGGGGGATGTTTTAGGGCGCTCTTTGGCGGGGAAGTCGAGCGTGAAGGAGGGGAGTGTTTACGTGGTTCTGGCGGGGTGGTGGTAAAGGCGGGGGAACGCGAGGGCGGTGATAAGGAGAGAGGAATGTTGCGGGCGCGGGCGTTACGGTTGATGCGGGTTCGTTCGTTGTCGATGCGTTCGTTACCTGACCTTCTCTCGCTACGTTCGCCGCGTTCGATGCATCCACCACTGGCTTCGCTGCATTCGTTACGCTCGTCGCGCTGCACGCGTGCAAAAGGAGCTGCTCTTACGCGCTCTCGGGGTCGTAGGGGGGATTCTTCCGTTTCGGGAACGAGAAGTGGGGGCGGTGGTGCTCTGGTTCGATTGAGTGGTTCGTGTCTGGTTCTTGGACTGAGTGGATGGTCCGATGACAGATCCTGTTCATCAGGGTGCGCATTCGGCTTCGATCTGCGGCGCTGGGCGATGTTGTATTCAGGAGTTTGTGGGACCCTGGAAGCCCGATTATCCGTTATCGTTATACTTTTATCCGTCGTTATTTTTCTATCCGTCATCGTGATTCTCCTTCGAAGCTCTTCATCTTCCTGGAAGGCAGATGGTGAAAGCTTAATTCGACGGCGATGGAGAGGAATCTCATGCTCGTCAATGCTATCCAGGTCTGATGCAAAACTCGTTGCCGAGTCGGCGTATTGTTCTCCAACATCGCCTCGTTTGCGCTCTCCGCCACCAACTCCAGAGCTCTCAGAGCTGGATGAGAATCGTCGCTGCGGTGGATTCGTCCGTAATGACCCCCGTGACATGACACTCCCCAATCTTGGAGGAGTATTCTGCGGTCGCAACGAACTCAGCAAATCACTCCTCGGCGGTGGACTCTGAGGCTTCCTGAAGCTTCTCCCCGCGAGCGACGAGTTACTATTCCGTCTTGTTACACCCGACGGAGTATCGCTTGCATTAGAAGAATATGAATCCCTTCTTTGTAGCATGCGCTTTGTCGGGATACTTCCGGTGCGCTGTTCCGGGGGAGGAGGACTCTGTGCAGCATGACGAAGTGCTGCGCCGGCTGCGGCTGCCGCAAGATTTGAATTCGATGCGTGGGAAAAGGCGGCGGAGGCGGCGATGAGAGCGGATTCAGATGGCTACACGGGTTAGCGTAGGTACAGAGGGGGAGGTGTAGGCGTACGGGGAGGTTGGAGGACCGGGACCGCGCGCGCCGGTGGGAGAGCATTAGGTGTTGTGGTGGTGATGCTGAAGAATCAGAATTGAAGAATTGGAAACTGCGATAATGTCGACAAGTGGACGACGCCGACAGAGTTTGCTAGGTTATACTCTATTGAATACTGGTTATGTCTTAGAATTTAGCTATGATGCCTCAACGTCATTTTGGCGATTCAGAACTGGCTGTTGGGAGTGTCTTTCGGCAAGTAGCAAGGACGAAGGGCGTGTTCTGGTGTCGCGGTGGTCAGACGAGAGACGGTGGAATTCTTGGACGGTTTCGTGGGTTTTCGTCTGTTCGTCTGTTCGTCTGTTCGCCTATCCGTCCTCGCTTTCTCCTTTCGTCTTTGTCCTCTTTTTCTTTCTTTCTCCTCCTCGGATTAGAGTAATGTATTAGTCCTCGTCAGTTCGCGGAGTCTCTACTACTGTCTGCGGTGGCAGCGTAGTCCGTAGTATCCGGCGATGCAGTTCGCAGATCGCTTTGATGTTGATTCGTCGCTGTGTTTAGAATAGCCGCCCTTTTAATTTATTCTTATGCGGGGGCGTATTTCGTGCAATTTGCGTCTTGATATGTTGTTTTTCTTTGATGTTTCATCGCTGATGTATTGACTGTCATTTCTGCCGTTGATTGTGCCGTCAGTTGGTTTCCTGTTCGCTTGTCTGGTCGGCCAGGTCTGCTCAAACCTGGTTTACAAGTAAGCGTGCAAAGCGAACTACGTCATGTTGGGGCGACGGGGGAATTCGTCTGAAGATTTCAATAAAATTATTCACAGCAAAAAAAAAAAATGATTAAAAACGATTCAATTTCTCATTCATTGTTAGGAAACAATTTCGCAGTTGTACATAGAACAATTGCCGGTAAAGCCGTTTGAAGCCTCCCGCCGTTGAAGTCGTTTGAAGCCCTCCGCCGTTTGAAGCCCCCCGCCGTTGAAACCGTTTGAAGCCCCCCGCCGTTTGAAGCCACCACGTCACAACGATCAATCCCTGGATCTACAATCTTCCCCGAGACTTGATGATAAATCGAAGAATGTTCGGAATACTTTGTCAAGTCTTCAGAGCCGATGCGTGACATTGTGAGCTGGGAATTTCGTAACTACTAGCCCTGGGCTCCCTGGGCCCATCTCAAGATTACGACGCCTGCTGCAGTCATCAGCTCCAAAGGACCCGAACAGTCTCTAAAAAGCCGAACACGCGTGCCTGCATTGGATCGTTGCACATAGTTGCGCCCTAACGTAAGCAACACAAGCAAGTCTAGCAGATGCCAAGGGGCACAAGTGAAGCTTCACGCATCACACACTCGCGTGCCCAGATTCAGTTTCTAGGTCTGCCGAGAAAAAACAGTGGCTTGCTATTTCTCTAGATTCGCTAGAATAGACTCTTTTTTTGCCGGTGTTTAGATGGTTCGCGTCTACGATTCGTTGTCGATGACCAAAGACAGTGATGATTCATGCAACTGCCAACTAGTGAACCAAGATTCAAAGTGTCGATGCGTTGCTGTCACTAGGCAATGATGACTCTAGATACGCCAAGTATCCAAGTACCTGACAGCTCTGTTGTGCTTCACCAGCATCGGTATCACGAACAGAAGAAGACAGACAGGGTAGAAGTACTTATGTACTCTAGAAGCACAACATCGTAAGGGCAACTGAAGATCTATCATAATGACCTGGAACTCGTTACCGCTGTCACAGTCAAGACACGTTTCGTTTCCATGTCACTCGCTTCATCCCGAACCCTACAAACTCCGAAACACGATATGTGAACAGCACCAGAATCCCAGAGAAAACAGAACATACCCGGCCGGTAGCGAACTCAGTCACTCTGGCATGTGAAACTTGAAACTTGCGCCGATCAACATCAATCCCAACCCGCCGGGCGGGCATGAAGCAACGATCTGGGACCTGCATCCGTAGTAAGTGCAAGTTGCAACCTGCAACCACCGGCCGCGGAGGCAACATTAAAGTTGTAGCATAAATGGGGTTCAGGGCTCAGGTTTGGTACACCATTTGCCCCAGTTTTAACGTGCAAATCGCTAATAGTTTAGTTAATAAAAACCCCACAGAGATCCTCGAGTAACTATGAGTAATTGAGATCTACTGAATACGCAACTTTATACGAGAGCTACGAGTGAGCTGATAATTCTCCTCATTCTCCTCATTCTCCGGATTGTTTTCCTCCTCCGGGTTGGTTTTGTTCCTTTCGTTCGCATCTGTTTCCTAGTTTCCACTTTGATCGTCAGTCATGGGTTATCAACCACAACTAGAGACATGGTACACCCCTATTCAAACATGATACATCTCCCCAGGTGGCCGCCGGAGGAACTGAAGCAGCTCGCTGTTGCACAGCTGCAGGAGTTGAAGAGAGGTACATAGAACGCAGACAAAGGAGATAGACTGCAATATATTCCTCCCTCCCTCGTCTCTGTTCACACCAGCATCCAATCCGTTCACACATTCTCCATTAACTCCAGTGGCTTGTCCTTCATCAAACTTCACTGGAGAATCTCCACCAATCCTACTCGTCGATCCAATTTCTCCACTCCGGCGTCTACTTAATGAGTTCTAGAAGCATTTCAAACCGCACCAGTGGTACCACCATTTCGCGTAGTCTAAATAAGTAGAGGGCCTCCTAAAATTTCTTACAGTAAGATTCTCTATACCCTGACTTCTATAGCTAACTTCGTCTTCGTTTAATCTTCGTTTAATACCCCTCTAAAAGCGTCTAATATCCGCAAACATATCCATAAACATCCACATTCCCATAGCGTTTCCAATTAAGCTTTAACTCCATGGTCAGGTCCAGGAAATTGTTGCATAGGTATGGGTATGTGCTTTTCGTACATACCCGTAACGCCACTATATCTCGTGGTACCTATTCTTGTTACCCGTTATGCCAATATGCCAGTAAAGCTTAAGCAGCAGCCGTTATTTGGTTGTGCAGCTTGTTCTACGGTTATGTACAGTAGAACTTGGTAGATATGCCGTTATTGCGGTACCAAAGGTGTACCAAGGTCCAAAGGTGACACCAGTAGGCCAGGCCGTTTTATGCGCGGACTACGGCCTGTGGTCTGGAATCAGTATCTATACCATATGCCGCTTCTGAGACTCTGAGTCCTATGCACAGAAGTTACAACGGAAGAAACGGAAGAAACGGAATAATCTCTCCTATCTATTGTATCCTCAATGGGACTCTCGTTAATCCATAGGACCATAAGTGTCAAGCTCTGACTCCGACCTTTGGCTTCAAGACTAGGCTTTGTGCACAGTCCACAGAACTCCCAGAACTCCCATAGGACCTGCCCTGGTCTCTGGACAAACCCGAAATATGGCGGCTGGCCTCTAGGTGAGATACTATTTATGATCAGCAAAATGTTCACGGGATCAGACAATCAGAATAAGGTGATTACTTTCATCTTATCATTTACCCACAGGCCTTCGCTTGCTGTCTCGCTTCAGCAGTGGGGCTGTTTGGTCAAAGCTTTATACCTTCTCTGTACATAGACCTAAGAGGATCTGGAATCCCGAGTCTTGACTGGATATCAATAGTTTACTCTAGTCTCTATCAAATACCGAGAGTTTTTAACGAATTTGACGACCCCACAGTGGATGCTCTAGATTTTATACAAATGCTGCCTCAGCAACGCCAGCAATTGTGGCGTTCCATAGGTGGGGATGTTTATTTCTATCCAATCCAGTGGCGGAAGAAAGAGAAGAGCAAACAAAGCGTAATGAAGGGAGATAAAATGAGATTTTGTTAGCTATCTAGCTAGCTAGCTAGTAAGCTTCAGCTACGACCCTCTTGCGCCATCAATTTCTCGAGTGCGGTGAACCAGGGACCGTGCTCGTTCACCGGCTCGGGGCATGAATGTTGCCGTTTTATTTCCTCGGGGTTTGACCGAAACGAGAGATGGCAAGAGGGGAAACGAGGACAAAAGAAGGGGAGCGAAGGAGGGAGTATGGTGTGTAAAAGAAGGGGAAAAAGTAAGCTCCGACGCGGATTTGAACCGCGGATCTCGACATTACTAGTGTCGCGCTTTACCCCTAAGCCACCGGAGCTGTATGCTTTGGTCTTTTAGGCTAGGTTTTATGCTTTAATTTTGTCAGTGCGGATTGTGAATAAGAGAAGAAGACGTTGCAGCCCTTGCAAGCCACTGGATAATGTGGGGTGAAGAGGGGAGGATCATGGAGGATGGGTGATGTCTGATGTCTGATTTGGGCGTGAAAACACTGGAGGTGATGGTCTTCGATGACACCCTGTTTGACACCCTGACAGTCCTTGACAGTCTTTGACAGTCTTCGACAAGATTCTATGCACCGTATGCACCGCTTCCAACCCATCCGCACACGAGGCCGGTTGCGGACGGAACGGAAGCCTGCGAAGCCTGGAGCCTGGGAACGAATGCAGGGCGTGCAGGTGCGGGGTGAACTCGTTAATAGAGTACTTAGCAGGATACCCGGGACCGAACATCTGCAGGGTCGGGTCGACGTTTATTCAAATTTCACTATGTATTGTGCGGGGAAGCGAGCCCTAGGGGAAGATGTGGAGATTTCGCGAGGATTTATTTAGAAGACGGAGGAAAGCAACTAGATACTATGGATGAAATGATGTATCATGTGAATTGAGACCTGGATGAACCGAGCCTGGGTGAGCGTTTTATCGATGTTTTACTGGCTGGCTGCGCTTCGAGGTCGCACGGGGCATGGGGCGCGAGATGGGGATGGATGCAATGGTTCAGAAAGAAGAAATATCAGAAGCAGAAGCGTCGGACGGAGAGATGATTACACGAAGGCTATTAGAGGACGAGTCCCCCACAATCTGCCTGATTCCCCTTCCCCTGGTTTGCTTCTCCTTCGGTTCCCATTCGGCTCGCTTCTCTTGCGATCTCCAACTTTGATTTCTCTTCGGCATCTCTGCGATCTTCAACTTTGATTTCTCTTCGACAACTTTGCGATCTGCAACTACCTCCACTTTCGCTTCCCTTCGCCGATGTAACGTTTTTCAATTCGAATTCAGTCGCTAATTAATTTACTTCCAATTCTCCGTTCTCGCATCTAAGCCTTTTCCGCTACCTTGCCGCACCATCACAGACCCCGCTGTCTGTCCATAACCTCATAAGCTTTTGACCTTGTCTTGTCGGCCGACCCGGGTTTCTTCGCCTGTGCTGTGTGTACTAAAATAATAAGAAGCGAGCACCGGAAGCAAGCTTCTTGTAGGGTACAAGAAAAGGGATCCAGACGTCATTCGTTCGTTAAGAAAGATAGCAGCTGTGTCGTCTTGAGCTTCAAATTCCAGTACATACCAATACGTTATTCATCATTTATCTTCAGCCAGTCACTTGAAGGCCGACTGTACCTGTACGCCATCGCTTGATCACCAGTAAGTATTCCTCATTTTCTTAACCATCCAATCATCTTCTCCACATCCAATCATCTTCTCCACATCCAATCATCTTCTCCACATCCAATCATCTTCTCCGCATCCAATCGCTTCAACTACCCCAAGCTCTCGGCAATCCCACTCGTTGCTGTGGGTAACCGCTCTCCCCCTGGTCGCATAAACAACTCGCCCAGCCTCCCGAGGGCAAAGTCAACGATCGCTATTCTCCTCCGCTACAAAACATCCGGGGATACTGGAGACGAATACCCGCGACTTATTGATTTTTATGATTCACGAGAGAACGATTGCTTTTTTACGATCCCTTATTTCCCCCTTTTGATACGCAATCCGTGCCCTTCTACTTTACTGTATACTGTATCAGCGATCGCCTGTCGCAACTCATCTCAAGTCACTTGCACTTCACCTCACCTATACTTGACTTGAAAACTCCTTCAAAAGTCCACTCTAACACTCACAGCAATGTCCCACCTCGGCGCCCCCCCCGGCCCGCGTCGCGACTTCTCCTTCAACCCACAAGACGACCGCAACCCCACCGTAACTCCTCAACAACAAGGTCCATACTCTGCCTACAATTCCGCGCCGGCAACCGGTTGGGGAGACCACAACCCACAACGCAGCACCTCCGATGCCTCCTGGCATACCTACGAGCCCCCATCCCGATCCCTCGCTCCATCTCCAGCATTAGACCATACCCCCACCGTAATCCGGAAAAATGTCGACCCCTCCTCTGCCGCCGCCGCTTCCCACACTTTAGCTATGGTCCGCGAGGACCTTGTGCCCGAAGGTCAGTATGCCGCATACAATGGCCAGCAGCAACAGCAACAGTACCCGCAATACGCAGCCCCGCAATATCCACCCAATGTCTCCAGCGGTGCGCCCGCCGCACCCCTCCTCGCGAGCGGCGGTATCCCCTCTCCCCACCATTTGCAGGGCGGGCCCCCAGGAAGCAGGCAAGGACCCAACGGTCAGATCCTCGTCGACCCGGTGTTGGGGCAGTATACCGATAATCCTTATAAGCGGATGAGTACCACCTGGGATCCTGCGCTTGCACAAAATGGGTTCGATGGAGCTCATGATGTGTTGAGTGATGATGAGGATAATGGGACTGTGCGGGGAGGTAGAAAGGCAGGGATGGCGGCTACGCTGGGAGGTGTAGGAGCCGCCGCAGCGACCAGGGATTCTATGAAGGGCGGGTTGTTGAATAAATCTGCTGCAGCTGGGGGAGGAGAAAAAAGTGAATGGCTGCAGCAAAGGGAGGCGAAGAGTAAGAAGAGTCGGTGTACGCTGATTGTCACATTGATCGTACTGCTGCTGTTGATTGCAGGAGGAGTTGCGGCGGGAGTGATATTGACGAAGAAACATGATGCGGCAACGTCGGGGGATACTACTGCGGTTGGTGGCGCGGGGCAGACGGAAGAAGAGGATTTGAGGTTGAATGGAATGCTGGATAAGAATTCCGCCGAGATTAAACAGTTGCTGAATAATCCGGCATTGCATAAGGTTTTTCATGGGATGGATTATACTCCGTTGAATGGAGTGTATCCAGAGTGTTTACATAACCCCCCGACTCAGAACAATATTACGAGGGATATTGCGGTGCTTTCGTTGTTGACGGATAAGATAAGGCTTTATGGTACGGATTGTAACCAGACTGAGATGGTTTTACACGCTATCGACGCCCTGGGGATTGATATGAAAGTATGGATTGGAGTCTGGTTAGACGGAAACTCTACCACCAATGAGCGCCAACTCGGACATCTCTACACCTTACTGGAAAACGACAACTACCACGACAAATTCGCCGGAGTCGCCGTAGGAAACGAAGTCCTATTCGCCAAAACCTTAACCGAAACACAACTCTTCTCCATCATTTCCGAAGTCCGAACCAACCTCACGAACTTGAATTACAACATCCCAGTCGGTACCTCCGATCTTGGTAGCAACTGGAACACCGTTATGGCTTCCCAGGTTGATGTTTTGATGGCAAATGTTCATCCGTTCTTTGCTGGAGTTAAAGTTGAAGATGCCGCGGATTGGACTTGGGAATTCTTTGTTAATAACGACATTGCGCAAACTGTGGGATTGACAAAGAAGCCGAGGGTTATGATTTCGGAGGTTGGATGGCCGTCTGGAGGTGGAAGGACTAATGCATCCATTGCTGGTGTGCCGGAGTTGAATACGTTTATGAATGCGTTTGTTTGTAAGGAGAACAAGAGGGGGACTGAATACTTTTGGTAAGTCGCGTTCTTCTTTTCAGATGAGAGATGTCAAAGGCTAATGGGTTTGCGTATAGGTTCTCTGGATTTGATGAGCCTTGGAAGGTCCGTTACAACGAGCCAGAATTAGGTCGTGAATTCGAAGATAAGTGGGGTTTGTTGGATGTTAACAGGCAGTTGAAGAAGGGATTGTCGATTCCTACCTGCAATTAAACTTGGTAAAGCCCCGGCGAAGCCCTGGAGAAACTGGGAGTTGTGGGGTGCGTGTGGTGGGTGGTGTATCGCGATGGATGGCGTTTTCTGATTACATGTTTATTGATTCCTGTTATATGTGTTCAAGTTTCTTGATATTTTATCTGTTTGTAAGTTCTGTAAGGAGATACCCTTGTTTTTGTGCGATTTGATTTGATTTGATTTGTTGATACCTATTGTGGTTTATTTTTGGTGGTGGTTTTGTTAACTTTGTGGATTTCGAATTTTTTGTGTTGGGTTTATATTTATTGCGACATCTATTGGCATTTTTTTGGTGTATGCGCATGCATGGGATTGAAGTTTTTGAAAAGATTTAGCTAAGGATCTTGAAAGTTGAAGTTATTTTAGGTAGATGATGGGGGAATTCTATCTGTGTTCATATTTACCCATCTGCACAGGAGCGGCGAGCCATAGGGCTGTGATGTGATGTGATGACATCCGATACGTGCACTAGACATGACCCCGACTCAGGACCGCAGTCGTAGACTCGTATGCTGGAGGTGTGGAGTGAATTGGCTTTAGAAATTTATGTAGGGGTTATGCGCTTGTGGAGTAATAGATATAGTGAGTGTGTGGTACGCTGAAGGTAAAAAACGATGAGCAACATGGGGAAGGAAAAAATGAAGGGCAAAAAAAGATATTCCGTTACGGGGAATTGAACCCCGGTCTGGCCGGATTAATGCTCTGCTTGAGAGCGGCCGATGCTAGCCACTACACCATAACGGATGGTTGATGTCAATTGTGACACTTTTGCTGTTATGAAACATATTTCTAAAGAATGATTGACGGTGGTGGACGGGTGATGAGCGGAGACGAAGGTAGGTGGGGATGGGGTTGAGGAGGATGGCTTGGCTTCAGTGGAGGGTTTAAGCAGTGCAGGGTGATGGGAGATTAGAGTTATCGATAGCTATAGTATATGAGCCATATGTATCTATCTCGGTGAGAAGTCTACCCATGCGCATACATGATTTTGCTTTCTACACTTCATCATGCCTGTCTCGCTTTCCCATGTAATCTGCGACACCCGGTGAACATCAAGTCCTCATTATCGTCCATCTCCGTAGCCAAGAGCGATCAACACTTTTCCATCGCACTGGTGATCCCGGGGATCCCTCCACACGACCTTTCTCCTGTTTATCAAGCAAGATCAACAGTGACGCCATAAACGAATGAAAATCTGCCCCGGATCTTCACGACGGCCTCAAGTCTTCCATCTCCAACAACCATGAAAGTGTAATCGCGGGGTACATTAGTGCAGCTTTGTAAGTCCTCCCTGCTCTGTCAGGTGCTCGCTTAGATTGTGATGCATACATAGCCGATAGGCGTTGTGGACTGAGCCTAAATCACCCCTTGCTTCTTGTTGACGAGTGATATTGGGTGAGAGTCAAACAAGGTTCAGATCATGCTCCAACGGTGTTGCAACGCCTCGGCGCTCCAACGGACCGCGGGCCCGATTGGGGAGAGCGCCGAGACTTACTATAGATGAAGACCGGTAGGTTTTTGAAATGATTTAGCCGGGCAGCTCAGACAGAACGACTCGAAGATGACAGTGTTGAAGAACTGGGTGGGGAATGTACTTGTGGGGCACAGATGTGTAGGATTAATTTAGCCAAGCATCTCAACATTGGAGAGAGTTGAGGTTATACCGAGCTGTGTTAAGAGCACGACGCTGGCGGCTGGATACTCCCAGAACCATCGTACAGTTATGGTTGTAAAGCAGAAGGGAACTTACAAAACCTCATCTCAGAGTGAGTTCGGCAACTTGCAAGTGGTTTCATCAAGTAGCACAACGGAATGATGCATAGCCGTCTACTCACCATGTGTGATCTCAATACCAGAATCCAAATCCGGGTCTACAACATTATACATAGTATTCCACTCTCGCGGTATTCAACTGCGAGATCTCGAATCCTCGCCTTCCCCACGATATCTGTATCCCGGTATTCGGACCGTTTAGCCACCACACCCATCTTAGTGATCTTCCCGCGGGGCCCCGGGTAGACATCCACAAAGCGTGTGGACAAAGCATGGTATGACACCGGCTAAGTACCCCAATGTCCATAATACAGGTGTAACACCGTAACCATATTGAACTTTAACTTACTGTATCTGATCTTATAAACCACTATGAACCTTAACCTTAAGCATCACCATCGTCCGGAAGTTAACTTACCACCTCCTTTGGTAAGTCTTCAATCCCACACGCAAGCCCGCCGCTCGCACAGCCTCCCGGCGCACCATGGCTTCCACTTCAGCTTCGAAGGGCCCCCTCCCACTCCCAATCGCCGTCCAAGCCCCGGTGTTGGAGGCCTCCGCTATAGTCTCCGAAATCGCAGCAAAAGATACAAGACCATGGTATCAGAAATCGAACCTAAGATCGCTGTATCTCCTCATGATACCTGGCTTATTGGGGGTGGAGTACACCTCAGGTTTCGATTCGTCGATGATGAATGGGATTCAGACTATTACATTCTGGGAGGTAACTGTTACCCTTCGAACATATCGCGAGTTGCTGCTGATATCTGGGATTGGTACTCTAGGAGTATTTTGACAACCCAAAAGAAGCCCGTCTAGGAATCCTATCAGCCAGCTACTCCCTAGGCAGCATCTGTGCGCTCCCCCTAGTTCCCTGGGTAAACGAAAAATACGGACGAAAGTTCGCAATCTATCTCGGAAGTGTCATCATGATCATCGGCGCCGTTCTTCAAGGCGCAAGTCAGCATTGTAAGTGATTTTCTATGCCTGACTCATAATTTATTACTGATATTCAATTTCCGGCCGCCAGTTGCAATGTTCGTGATATCCCGTGTAATCCTCGGTTACGGTATCCCTTTCGCTATTGTTGCTGCAAGTTCCTTAATTGGAGAACTTGCGCACCCCAGGGAACGCCCTATCATGACCTCCCTCTTCAACTGCTCCTGGTTCGTGGGCGCTATCATCGCTGCGGGAGTCACCTTGGGGACCTTCGATATGAAAAGCAACTGGTCCTGGCGCATCCCTAGCTACCTCCAATTTGTTCCTTCCGTTACACAAATCGCAGCTCTTTACTGGATTCCTGAGAGTCCGAGGTATTTGGTTATGAAAGACCGACACGACGAAGCGCGAGCGATATTGGTGAAATACCATGCAGAAGGAGATGAGACGTCAGAGTTGGTAAACGGGGAGATGGCACAGATTAAAGCCACGATTGAGGTAGAGATTGAAAATAAGAAAATGGGGTGGAGGGAGTTCTTTACATCAGCAGCGAATAGGAAGAGAGCTGTTCTTGCTCTCTGCGTCGGGGTTTTCGCTCAGTGGTCGGGAAATGGTCCACTGTCTTTTTATCTTAAGAAGATTTTGGATCAAGTGGGGATTACGGATCGTAGAGAGCAGAATATTCTTAATGTCGGTATTACGTGTTGGCAGCTTGTCAATGGTGCCGCCGCAGCCATGGCGGTTAGGAGGGTAAAGAGACGGACTATGTATTTGACTTGTGTTTGTGGCATGTTGGCAGTTTATATTATGCTGACTACGTCTTCGGCGAGGTATGCGATGACTGGGACAAAAGGGGCTGGGGTGGCGACGATTGTCGCGATTTTTTGTTATAGCCCGTTTTATAATATGGGTGAGAGTGTGATCTCGCTGTGGTTAGGATGATAAGGCTGACTGAGGGGACAGGTTTTAATGCACTAACATACACCTACCTGGTGGAGATCTTTCCTTACACCATTAGAGCAAAGGGTATTACGATGCAGCAGCTATTCGGGAGACTGGCGACTTTCATCAATGTCTTTGTTAACCCGATTGGATTGGATACCATTGGGTGGAGGTATTATCTTTGGTATTGTGTTTGGATCACAGTTGAGATAATTGTTATTTACTGTATCTTTCCGGAGACTTCGAAGCATACACTGGAGGAGTTGGCCTTTTGTAAGTGGATCGTCCACGATATATGGTGGTTTGTGCTAACAGGTGGAAAGTGTTTGAGGGTCAGGAAATGCAGGATCGGGTGGATGCTAAGGTTCTTAAAGGGATGGAGGCAAATGCTCTGGCAGAAGGGGTTGAGCATAGAGAAATGGTTCAGTCGCCGGAGCAAAGAGTTTGATGTTTTTCTTTTCTTACTTATGAATATGACGTACTTTCTATGATGCAGATCTCGTTGGGAGAGTGATGAATTATGAGTTTGTAAAGTTCGAATCGGGGACCATTTCGGCATTCATCAGCAGTACATTCGGCAACTCTGGAGGTCGACATCTACACTATAAACGGCGATACTTTGTAGAGTATGAAAGTCCAAGGTTTGGAAGTTGTCAGTATACTAGTACAATATCACGATAATCGATCGCACCGAACGCAAAAAGGCCCCACTACCTCACGAGGAGGGGATGGGGCTTTTGCGGGATTAGCTCTCGCCAATCCTAAGAATAAGTTCTATGATTATCCACAAATCCGACATGGAAAAACCCCCCACCTCCATCTCATAAGACTGTAGCACAACAGCCAAATGAGATGAAAGTGGAGGGAAACCCTTTATTTTTCTGGCTCTATAGCCCGAGCTGGGAATAATAGTCGTACATGGGGATTCAGAATGTAAAGATCCAAGAAGGGCGGGGGATTGTGAGTCTTTATATACTCATGGGCCGCAAAATATTTGGGTCTTTGGATATGGGTCGAAGCTTCTCCTGGCTTGATCATCGCGCACCAGAGATGCCATGAGTCAAATAACTAACGGCACGGTATCCGGTAGACATATGCAATACTGTTCGCCAGCAGCCGTCACGGTAACGTGGAGCTTTAATACGGTCTGATTCTACAAAAAACCAGCTCACTGCAACCGCGCGAGCCGGAGCTACATACAGTGATATCCAGATTCCAAAAACAGCTCATACGTGATAGCCTATGAGCAGGTAATGAATACCGTGAGGCAAAAAGCGTTATATTCGAGGACCGTGGCCCGCCACACGTAATCGATACGATCGGGAGAAGCTTCGAGCCATATCCAAAGACCCAAAGATTTGGCTGCTTATGAGTATAAACTCTCACAATCCCCCGCCCTTCTCTACTCTTGGCATTATTAATCCCCATGTATGAGTATTCTCCCCAGCTCGGGCTATAGAGCCAGAAAAATAAAGGTTTTCCCCCCACTTCTATCTCATTTGACTGTTATGCTACAGTCTTATGAGGTGAAGGTGAGGGGTTTTTCCATGTAGGATTTTTGGACTATCATGGAAATTATTCTTAGGATTCGCGAGAGCTAATCCAGCAAAAAAGCCCCATTCCCTCCTCGCTTATGTTCGGTTCAATAAGAAGTCTGAGGAGGCAGACCCGAGATTCGAATACCAAACAAGATGTCAAAAGACCCAGTCACCAAAGTTATCGGTCTTGAATTCGGGGTTCGAGAAGCTCGAACGTTGAACAGTTAGCGGCTTGAAATATGACAGAGAAACCGAGCTCATAACCTCGTACTTGCTGTGATGATCTTGTCAGGACAGTGATGAACTATGACCAGGTGAATTTTCGATTGGGGACCATTTCAGCAACTTTCAGGGTTCAGTTTACCAACAAAATAGTGTTGTAAATCATAATTTCGTTGGGGATTGAGATAGAATGACAAACAAAGCGTGTCAATAAGTACTACGAAGTCGGCCGAAGATCACTATTTAGCCCTTCTGATCGTTTCTCGAAGTTCTTGGCCGCTGCTATGTAGCACAAGGGACAGCATATGTTCTCATCAAGTAACATTAACTAAGATCAGGCCCATGAAAAAAAGAGTTGAACATCAACCCCACCACCACCACCACAGCCGACGCAAAGAGTGATCCACCGTGACCGGAAGGACTGATCCTTCGGCCACGGTCCCAGACTCCTTGACTTGCATCGCTTTTACGTCCTGGAATCCCCTACACTGGGGGCCATCATGCCAACTTTCAGGGTCCAGATCAACACCAGATGTTGCTATGAATGATCATTTGGGGGGAAAAGCTCAGCAACCTTCGGAGTCCACATCAGCTCTAGACATGTCATGATCGACCATTTGTATGAATTTATCAGTAAAATCAAGAATGTCTAACATCAACGCCAGTCATTTAACTGAGACTTTCAATCTCATTTACCGCTTCAAACTGAATTCCAATAGAGATGAATGGAGTCAAAGGGTGTGCCTCTGTATCACTTGGTTAGATAGCCGCAATGGACCATGTGTCCCACCTCTTTTTACATCCCATCCATAAAAGCATCTATTTTCCACTCAATTTTCCAGGTGCTTAAGAGCAAAAACAAAAAGAAAGCTCCGACGCGGATTTGAACCGCGGATCTCGACATTACTAGTGTCGCGCTTTACCCCTAAGCCACCGGAGCTGATATGTTTTGAAATTACATTTAGCTTTTCTATTAAAATTATGGTAGATAAGCACCTCCAAACCTTCAAGATCTCGCGCAGCCTTCTCAGTCTTGTTGTTGCCTGTCTATTCTGACCTCGATTAGCGTCGCCTTTGAGTGCTCCACACCAAACGAGGCCAGAATGTCAGTATAGCTTTAATCAGCTGTTATCGATCCCAAACGGAGCATGACCAAAAGTTGCTGAAGTCAATCGCACCCCGTCTTAACTGCCCGCAAGATCGCTCTGGGGACCCTCAGGCTTCACTGCCCTTCATCGTGCCTCTTTTAACCTTGATTAGCGTCTCCTCAAAAGATCTCTTCAAAGTGTGCTGAATCTTCAACCATGCCTCTTTTGCCTTTGATTAGCGTCCCCTCGAACCCCTCCAAACCCGTTGAAGTTTGATCGTGTGCCAAAGCTTCATCTGCCCTTCATTAGCGCCCCCTCCAACCCACCAAACCAACAGTAGACTAGCCGCACGTACCCCGCGCTTGTCATCGACCCCGTAACGCCAAGCTCCAGCAACATTTCAGCCGAATAAATTGGTTATTTGATGCAATATAACATACAGCTCCGGTAGCTCAGGGGTTAGAGCGGTCGATTGCAGATCGACAGGTCCCTCGTTCAAATCGGGGTCGGAGCTCGCTTTTTGCTGGTCTGGGCGATGAGTTTTGATGAAATCGATGAAATGGGTGACGGAGGAGATGGAGATTGATGAGCCGAGGTGAGCCAAGGACACAGAGGAGAGGGTGGGCGATGCTGGTTTTTTCTTTTGAAGCCGTGATGAAGTGAGAATGCATTGGCGAGATGTTGATGATATCTTTTGATGGTGAGGCTTGATGGAAAATGATGCGTAAATCCCACTGCGCTGATGAGCTCTGTGCATAAAATGCATCTGATGTAGTATGCACTGTGGGACCTGCATCATATGTTAGCAACCTGCTTCCCGCTCTTCCTCTGTTCTCCCTGTGATCTCCCCTCTTCATCCCAGCTCTAGGTTGAACTTTTACGATTGCCTCGAACCTGCCCGCCGGAAAATTTGCCACAAAACGAACCAAAATTCATCAAAAAATGAGCTCCGACCCCGATTTGAACGAGGGACCTGTCGATCTGCAATCGACCGCTCTAACCCCTGAGCTACCGGAGCTGTATGATAACGGGTGTGATAATTAATATTCTGTAGACAACTATTTGAACGGTGTTCAGTTCGTTGATTTTGAGGATTGTGTTCGACTCTATTCGGGGTTGAGTTAAGCTACGTTCGGTGACCACTTTAGCCATGAGAGAGAACGACGAGGGGCGAGTGATATTTAGTGCTATGGTACCGGGACTCGTATTGGGCCCATGGGAGAGTTGTGGAGTCGTTGGTCGTCAATTGTCCAAGAGTGCCGGCAGCGGGGAAGGAATATTTCACATTCGAGATTGGAGGTGTAGCCAGCTTGGACCATGCACTGGTAAGATCCTACGGGGAAAAGAAGGTTAAAATTTCTTATTGTGAAAATGTTAGTAGTAAAGCTGGAAGGTGGGTAGTTTATGCAAGGAGTTGTGATCCGCTAATTTTCGAACGTCGAGGGTTGAGAATTCTGCTTGAGGATTGAACCCAAGTGTCGAATTATTTGCAGCGTAAAGCAAGAGAGGATTGAAGTCTCAGCAGTGTAGTCTTTCTAAATTTTCTTCAGGCAAAGCCCTGTTTCCGTCCGGGTCTAGGGTCCATTAAGTCAAATCTTGATAAGTCAAATCTTGATAATCCAAATCACGATCACAGAGGGATCTCGATAAGGATAACGGTTAGTACAGGGCTGAAACCCGCCGCCCATCAACAGGCGGGAGCTAAACGCATTTTACGCCACTGATAGTCCTTAGCATGACTCCCGCTCGCAATTTCGCTACGCTCAGCCCTGGGAGCCCTGTCATGCTTAGAAGTGCACGGACGATGGTTCGCAGAGTGGGAGCTTTGGGGCTCTTTCAGACATCATTCAGCTCTGTCGAACCTTGTCTCAGCTTCACCCACTTCCACCTCCACTTTTCGTTCACAGCCACCGGGAGCTCTCAGGACATCGCCTACTCATCGCTAAGCCCCTCCCAAATCTCAGCCTTACGCCTGCCACTAACACATAAAAAGAACCATAGTTTCAATTGCCTACATCACGTTTACATTACCGTCCCCAAAAAAGATCATCGCCAAAAACATGTCTCATATATCATCGTATATCGTCACTCTCAAAATCTCACCGTCATCTTATCTTCCATATTCATACCCCAGGGAATCAAAAGAGATCCCCAACCCAATCAACTTTTCCTAACCCCGTTTCCGGTACCCCACATAAGTTCCATGACCCTCTCGTCCATCCTCACTAGGCGCACTGGGAGCTTCTGGCATACGCTGGACGATCGCGGGCTTCATCGGCGGCGGTCTCTCCTTTGATGGTCCGGGTCCCATGGGGCCCATAGGTCCCATAGGTCCTGGTCCACCTCCGATCGAGCCATGCACACTTCCCGGCCTTCCACTTCCACCGCGGCTTCGACTCCGTCTGCGACTGCTACCCTCTCTCGGATCCCTACCCTCCCTCGGATCTCTCTCTCTACGAACAACCTCAACCTTCCCCTGCCGAATTCTCTCAGAAAGATCGACTAAATCATCAATCTCGGGCGAATCAAGCACACGGTAGATGATGATAGCGCCGGGGACTTCTTCGAACTCGTATCCACGCACGAGAACGGCCCGCTTGGAAACGATGTCGCGGGAGATTTTGGTCCAGAGGGGTTCTTCTGTAGGTCCGCGGGAGCGGCTGCGGGCGGAAGGTGGGGCACTGGGAGCACGAGGAGCTGGAGCGGCGTTGGGTGGAGGAGCGGGGGCGCGGCCACGAGGCTGAGGTTCGCGGTCTCTTGGGTCCCTTGAGTCCCGTGAGTCCCGGTCTCGCTCCCTGTCTTCGAGGCGAAGGTTGGACATGGACTGATAAATATCAGGACCCCGGGGAGAGGCGGAGTAATCGGTGTCGGTGTTTTCTGAGTCGGAGGATCTCGGAGCTCTACGGGATGGAGGGGCGGGAGGGGCGGGGAGAGCTTGCATCTGCTGAGGAGCTGGGAGAGCTTGCTGGGTCTGCTGTTGTCCTTCACCAGGTCTAGGAGGAGCGGGGATCATAACGGGAACGACATTAGGAGGGAGAGCTAGCGGGGGAGGAGGAGGGGCGGGGAGAAGCTGTTGCACAGGCTGCTGTGGCTGTGGCTCTGGGGCGCTGATGGTGCGGGCAGTGGTGTTAATGGTGATATTTCCTACCATAGGCTTGCCGTTGTTGCCGGTGTATTTGATATCGATGGCTTGTCCGTTGTATTCAAGTCGGATAGTTCCATCGGCAGGGGGAGAAACATCATCATCGCTTTCCTCATCATCTTGCTGCTGTTGGCGGCGGCGCACGAGCTGACCAGCGCTTGAAGAGGGCCCTCTAGAGTCTGAGCGGGATTGGGAACGGACTAAAGCACCGACAGTTGGGACAGGGCCGCTGTTGAAACGGCGGGGAGGCTCGGGCGATTCATCATAGTCGTAGTCTTCAGATTGAGCCCGGCGAAGGTCGGGACGGGATAAGCTACGTTCGCGGGGGAGCTCACGACCTGGTTCTCGGCCGCGACGACGGGGAGGTCCATCGATATGGTACATTCCAGCTCTTGAGCGATTTTCGGAAGCGGCAAGTTGGTAGTCCCGGCTGTTTGTACGGCGGTGACGATCGGCGCCTGCGGAGACAAGGTAGCCTTTTTGACCTTTGCTGGAGCTTTCAAAGCTGTCGTCAGAGTAGCCGCTGCTACCGGGATGGTAGGCACGAGGGTGGCTGACTGCGCCGCCGGAACCGGGGATGACCATGAAGGGAGGCCCGGAAGCCTCAGAGGGGGAACGATCACGCTGGGAGCTGGAGCTTTGCTGGGTGTGGATTATGGGACGGCTGGAACGGTAGTCTTGGTAGTCGCCCTGATCAACATAGTGTTGCTGGTGAATAGCGGGCTTATTGCCGGCGGTGGTAGAGCGTCGGCTGACGCTGCCGTCGCCGCCTCTCATGGCTGTGGGAACGGGTGCGGGTTGTGGCTGAGGTGGGGCTGGGACGTATGCAAGGTGGTGCGGGGCAGGTCCGTTGGGATAATACGGGCTGTCGAGAGCGTCGGATGACGAAGCAGGTGAGTGAGGGTTTGTTCCGTATGGAGATGGCTGACCGCTATGAGGAGCAGGAGGGGCAGCTGGAGGAGGTCCACCGTGAGTAATATGAGGTGGAAGGTGGGGTTGGCTTGGAGGAGGGTGAAGTTGATGGATCCTGGGGCCATCGTAATGATATCCCAAACGATCGCCCCTCTTTCCAGCGCCTTCTGGAAAGCCTCCTCCAGGAATCATCCGACCCATTCCCCTTGGAGCTCCTCGATCAACATCTCTGTCACTTCCTCCTCCGACTGCTCCGAACCCTGGCAGAGAGCCTGTTGAGGCCCGGTGCGGGTCCATTGACGTATGGCCCCTACGGTTGCGTGCACCCGGGGAGTGCGCTCGTCGGCCGCCGTAGCTCGCCATTGCACAGAGTTGTTTTGTGTGACAATGGGAGAAGGTTGTTGGAATGGAGGGGATAGGCGGGGGTGATAGGTGGGTGTCGTCAATATTATCCCGAGCTGGTACTTTAACTGCTATATCTAAGCGGGAGATATGGGATAGGGAATATTTTGGAGTCAAACACTAGCTATGCAACAGCTTGATGATGATGATCGCTGGGTGCTTCTGGTGCCGAGCTGATGTGTGAGATAGATGTACGAGATGCTTCTTGTTGCTTCTGGTGTGCTGCTGCTCAGTTGCCCTTCTGCAAGTCGGACAAGCGAGGGGAGTCGAGGGTTAAGTTAAAGGTTAGGGGACTCTCCAGTTCGAATCACACTCAATGAATGAGGCGACTTTCGACAACGCAGAGGGGTAGGGAAGTGGGAAGAGTTTTTACAAAAAAAAATCCCAGGAAGAGGGTAATGATGGGATTAGATTATGTGGATTTATTGGCGAAGAAAAAAAGAATGGACTGGATGGACGCCTTGTATGTGGGTTTGGTGTGGTGGTGTGCGGTGGTGGTATGGTAGGGTGGTATTGATGTGGAGAAGGTCAGATAGAAGGGTGCGACAGCGAGTAGAAGGTACGGTTCGCAACTGGATGACGACTGAGGCGGGAGAGAAGAGAGAAGGAAGAAAGAAGAGAGGAGGAATTCGCGAGAAGGGAGCGAGGGTTCTGCCGCCGTCGCCGCAGCTGTCTGATGATGACGATGAGAGAACGTTGGACGATGATGATGATGCTGCTTCTGTTTTGCTTCTGCGCTTCTGCTGCTATTGCCGCTGATGCTAACTGTACTTTGATGGTGGAGTTTCTACAATTCAATGGTAACCAGTAAGAATACGTCTACTATCTGGCAGTTCCTTTTTGCTTCCCTCTGCCCCCAGCTAGGGCGGGCATGAAATGGAGGGGTAAATAGAGGGGTGGGCTGGGCTGTACCATTCTAGGAGTAGTGGTTGCCAATTTTGCGGGTCGGTCTCGCTGCTTCTCCGCCGTCTCTATCACCTTTGAGGGGTAGCTTTACTTGCTTTGCTTTCTAGCTCACCGCACGTCTAGGGCACTGGAGACACCTCGCCTGTCCGCTCTTGCAATGAGCATAAGGACGAGGACTCCGACGAGGGGCTGGAAGATGAAAGGGTGTTGGCGGCAATGTGCAACCACCGCCAGACCCAGCAATGGAATGGATACGGGACGACAGCTGTACAACGTCTCACTGGTTGTTGGATAAGGTAGGCAATCCAGATATTGGACTGACAGCGAGCGAACGAGGAGCGAACGAAAGAGCGAACGAAAGGAACGGATGGAAAGAATAAACCCGACAAAGAGGATCATACCATCGAATTAAAAACGAAAAAAGGATAACATACCATCGAATAAAATTCAAAATACGGAAGAAACATAAATCATGACGATATGATGCTTGCTTCGTCTACTTCGGGTCTCTGTTTTGAAAGGGCCAGACCGCCATGCCACGTCTGCGATGCGGGGAGCATGGAATATTTTTTCCCGCGCCTCTCAGCGACGTCTGCCCGTCCGACGTGACGCCCGCCCTTATTAAGTTGCGGACTTGCGGAGGATACGGAGGGATGTAAATTGAAACTGTCACAACAAATGTGTCACGATAACTTAAACGTTCGACTCACGGGGGAAAGCCACCAACCCCGACAAATTGTTGAGAACCAAAAGGTGAACCGCGCGAACCAAATAGGAACCAGAGATCAAAGCTTGCCTATGCTATGCTTCGCGGTGCTTCTCAAAGCAAACGCGTGATGATGTGCTGGATATGTACGCTCTATTACTGAGGCTAGATTGTACATATTGCAGCACAGCAGCAGGAGTAAGTTACATGATACATATACAGTCAGACTTACAAGTCACCAACGAAGCATAGTTCGAGGCAGTGGAAGTTGGAGAAAAGTTACGTGAACGGTTCGGAAACGGAGGAACAAACTAAGGCCTAACGAATTTTAGGCCATCTTGTGAACCATGGTCAGGATTTTAGATGATAACAATACCCCGCGATTCCGTGCCGATGAAACGAATAAAGAGGAAGCCATGAAACGGCCCGAATCGCGAAATCCATTTTGCGACACAACACGACGCGATCCAGATGTGCGAAACCCGAAACCTCTACTTCGGGATTCGGAGCTACTACATACTTATCTCCAGCAGTCTTGAGGAACCCTGTTCATGATGCGATTTCATTCCAGTCCAGCCTTATTCACGTCAGTTCGCAACCTGCCAACCCCAAGACTCGGCGACACCCAGCCTTATGCCTATCTAGAGAATCTATGCCAACCATCCATCAAACCGCAAAATGGGTAATCCACAAAACCCTGATACCACACTGATTTCTTCACCGTTCACCAGCCTTATGCCAATTATGCCAAATATAACTTGCCTTGTCAATGGCTACTGTTACTCTAGAGACGATAATCCTCACCGACCGAGTCGATCACCGAGCCGACCAACCACCGGTGGAGACAAGCCTCGACAAGGCGGCCAACGGGCTCCTTGGGCAAGCGAACTCGGAACAACTGGCGTGCAGATAGAGGCTCTAGAGTAGGCGGTGATCAAAAGGCTGGAGGCACAATTCAAAGCGTCATTGAGAACATATAAACAAGCTGCAGTCATACTAGGTACGCATCAATTCCTCCGTCGAAGTCGAAGGTCGTCATATCAATCCCGCAGCAGCAATATTAAAGCAATTCTATGATGCTTACATCCTCCACGGCGCAGCAATTCCTCCGAGACTGATAATCCAATTCAATTTTATTCGGCCTACTTCTGCTAATCGCAGCCTAATCTCACCACCTTGATTATCTATTATCTACCAACTGACCAACTGACCACAAAAGCCTTGATGCAGTTCAGACATGCCTTGCCTCGCATAACGACCGTTCCTTTACTACTTACGCACCTACGTACCTACCGCCTCTAATTCCAGCTGTCAATTCCCCGAATAGTCCTCGCAGCGAGCTTCACCGCGAACCTACTCTACCTTGGTCCTTGGTCCTTGAGATACATACATAGAGCGCAGAAGTAGAGGAAGCAAGACATACATATCAATGCACAACCTCGACCCCAGATCAACCATGTAACGCAGCGCCGTAGCCGCAGACTGCAGTTATGCCCGCTGTAGCCATTACTATCCCCGCTGTAGCCATTACTATCCCCGCTGAAGCCCGCTGCAGCAAGAATCTTATGCCATGTTCAGCAACGGCCCCATCCGCCTCGAGGAGGTTTAACACTAGAGCGACCACCGACCTCTAACAGAAGGCCGGACAATGGTGGTGCTGGATGAGGCTCGCATGATGCCGCTTTTATGTCCCCATTGATGTTCGCTTTATGCACGTCCGTCCAACTATCGTATAGCGGAAGCATAGTCGGGGTATAGCATGAATAGCATGATAATCGAAGGAATCGTCACAGGGACGAGGGGCGGCTGTAGCGGAGTCGTAGCGGGCCCCCAGGGCTCCCCGGCCGGGCATAGAGGTTGCATAAGTATCTAGAGTAAGGCCCGTGTAACTTGAAATACCTTTCTTAGCTGGATATATGTGAGCCTAGGGTTTGGTGCGGAGGATTGACCAGCGAGCTGCGAGCTGCGGGCGGTTATAATACCAGCCACCTGATATGCAGGGCTCGCCCCGCCCGACTGCAAGAGTGCTGGACTATGAAGATGATCCATGGTTCCCCGCATGGTCCCCGCATGGTTCGGCTTCGGGATACGTTGTCAAGGTAAGGTTGTCAAGACTTCTCCTCGTAGTATCATAACAGATGCGGTGTTATACCCTACTCTATATACGCGCCGCATAAAATCAGCAGAAATAAACGTCATCAAACGGGTTGCATGAAGAATACTTACTTAAGTCCGTGGTGTTAAGACGATTGCCGCTGGACTCTGGCCTGTAAAAGGAATATAGCTATCGGCATGGAGAGATGGGTTGTAACTAAGTGAATAGGTCTGCCTAGAGTATATAGTCGGACGTTCTCGGACTCCTCGGGCTCCGTCGGGCATTGTCGAATAGCTCTTCAAATAACTAAACTATTCTGAGTTCATCTCCCTCCGCTCCATTGGCTTTACTAGGCGTTGCTGTAACTTCGTGAGTGATTCCCAGGACCGCAGAGGTAGGTGGAGGATAAGGTGGAACTCCGTATGATGGGTGGACATCGAGAGCTTGAAGGGTTACATGCGCCTATATAGCAGTCATACCCCCCACCTCCATCTGCCACTTCGCCGACATCTGTATCCCACACCCTTACCCGCCTCCATGGACTTTGTTGGGCTTGAATAGTTCACCATGGCTCACTGTTCTCGCTCACTTCACTCTTCGCTCCGCTCGCTCTAAAGAAAATATCATCTCCATTAATCCAATCCTTCATGATCATCATCATGTAACCCCATCTATTACTACAATACACTGTACATCATAAGCATTTAGCAATCGTATTTGAAAGTCTACCAGCCAGGCCATGTAGGCCTGCCTCTCTGCAGTTTCAAAAAAAAAAATCCCGAAAAAAGTCATCGCATCTCTGGTAGGAAAAAAAAAGAACAAAGAGACGAGAAAGAAAGAAAGGGACGTAAAAAACCATCTCTGAAAAAAAAAAAAAAAAAAAAAAGGGATATAAAATAATACAAGCTAAAAACAAGCCAAAACTCAAAACAACAACATTGTATCAATGATGAAACCGTAAAAAACGGAAAAAGGATCCCACCCAATTCAACAACCCGTTAACTCCAACCTTCCGTTATCCTGTCCTACTTCTGTCTGTTCTACCGCTGATATCACTCGTAGTCCACTCCAATTCTGCTCCAACCCATGTTCGCTCTGTGCACAGCAAGATTTTGCAACAACTGCCATAGCTCCGTTATTGCCTCGCCCGCTCCTACCACGCAGGCACTCCTCTTCGCTTCGTTCTACTCCGCGACCAACCTGTTCATCCACGTCTCATCTGATACGACTTCATCCAACCACGCCAAATCTGTTTCCGTGAGGAACAACTGTCTAAAATCCTGACCAACACCAGTCATCACCTCTTGCCAAAATCTCCCTTCGGATCTCCCTTCGGATCCCCCCTCTACCCCTTGTATTCCCTGCTCATCTTGCTGTGGCGTGTCCTAAACGCCATATCCCGGCTGCATTCTAGAGTAACTCTGTTGCTGCTGCTGCGGGTGTTGCTGATGATGCTGCCCTGTGTGCGCCGTATGCGCCTGTGGATGTGCCTGCGGATGTGTCGTATGCTGCTGATGCAACTGCTGGCCGGTATGTTGCTGCATTCCCAATCCAAGTCCCAATCCCGCCTCCTGTAGCGCATCACCCCAGAATTCTCCCGCCATCGTCATACCACTTGCAAGCTGTACTGGTACATCCATTTCCGGCGGGGTAGGAACCTCATATTGTCCAAAGAAGCCCGTACCACCGAATCCACCCTGACCAAACATGTATCCCTGGTTCCAGTCCTCCACACCGATACCTCCAGAGACAATCCCGTTGTACTCCATCTCCATTTGTTGCCGGAATTCGTTAACGGTAATGCGGCATTCCTCAACTGGGTTATCGAAGATTCCGACACAAGGGCGCTGGACTTCACCACCCTCGATACGGGAAAGACACCAGCGCACTACGACCGCGACACGGGAGGCATTGGCAGTTGAAGTTTCCAGGATGCGAAGACAGCGGATAGCGTCTAGTACACCATCCTTCCAGACTGCGACGGAGGCATCTCTAGGTACCGAGAGAATGGCGGTGACTAGAACAAGAGCGGCCTGGAAGACGTAGTAGGTAGCGTACCATCCTACACCATGCCATAGCGGGTTGTGGGCATTGGTGAATTTGCGGATGGAGCTGATGGTGGAAAGCGCAAATGTAAGGCACTTGCGGACCTCTGGGAGTAGTGCGATATGGGTCTGGCGCGCCTCGGGCATAGGAGGGGTGGTCGGCGCAGGTCGGTCCGATGGTGAGTACGACAAGCAGTCGAGGAAGCATTTGTACATTAGCATGCGCAGGTTGGCCGCCTTCCATTCCACCACCGCCTTTGGTGCTGCAAACCATTGCTCGGGACGGCGGTCTGCAAAGTAAGGTGGTAGCGCCTTCTCCCAGCGGGTAATCTGCTCGTCAAATTTGGAAATAAGCTCTCTGCTGAGTGGTAAACGGCAGCTGCTTAGTGACCGCGGGTGAATGAAAAAGTTGAGGTGGATGCGGTTCATTAGTATCGAAAGGTGGGCATGCGCAATCATTCCCGAGTAAACGGTTACTTCCGAGCATGGAGGTGGTAATAACGCATTGCGATCTGTGATGTGGTAGTCAATGACGTTTATCGGTATCTTGGTGAACACTTTGTCGCTGGGAATTGTAGGTCGACCAAAGGTGATTGATGCGCCGACATCAAGGATGTAGAGTGTCCACCAAATACGCCGGCGAATTTCCATGCCTAAAGTCGGTCCTTTGCTCTCCGACACGTCCCGGTGAAGTCCAAGTCCAAGGGCCATGCGCATCGCCATTCCTAGACAGTTGTAACCGGTATTGGGGTTGTCACGCTTTTGCAAGTAGGCGCCCTAAACACGTCAGATAGGCTTCTAGAATACAACCAGCGCACCTACCATTAATGCCAAAGCCTGGACTCCTTCTAGCGTTCCGTAGGAGAAGAACTCCAGGCGGAAAAAGGTCTCCTTCACCATCTCGTACAACTTGGTATCTACTAGAGCAGACGGGTCGTTGTGGTTAGTAACACTGGACATGGCTCCAGTTACCAATACCATGCGGTAGAGAGTGTGCCAATGTGTGTTCGGCTGAGCCTTCAATTCGTTTGATTTCCACTTGCTCACCTTCTCACGGAAGAGCGCTTCGTGGACAATCGGGTAGGACGAATGGTAGTAGCGGAAGTAGGAGTTGATCAACTGGTCCTCATTCCATGTCAAGTACATTCCCTTCTCCGCCGAGCTAATCTTTGGTGAGGGCATCGGCGAAGTAAGAATGTATTCGAAATCCGATCCCGCCGCGGTACCGGTCGTTCTCTCATGAGCTTTGAGTAGTCGGTAGACATGTCGTAGCAGCGCGGCTGCAGATGACCTTCCTATATGTGTGCAACATCGATAAGCAACGCTCCATCATAGATATTCGCTCGGCACGAACCTAAATATCCCACCTCTCTCGAGTCAATGTTGAGACCCGCCATTCCGTCTGCTAACGCATTTCCATCAGCGCCCCCTTTCCCGGGTTCACCTTCGTGCCACTCGAATCTGCACGGGTTTGCGTCCTCTTCAGTATCGGACTCGTTTCCCCCCTCCTCCTCCTCCGGCGTGGCGACACCCGACGATTCGGCGCCTGAAGACTGTTTCCGGTCGTGGCCATAGCGGGTTGTAGAGTCGACACCGTTCCCGATCAGATCCTCGATGTTAATGGACGGATCTATGTTTTGCAGAAGCGTCTGTAGGCGTTGACACCGTTCATGGAGGTCGTCCATGTTCCTGCATTCCTACGTGAGCTACGAGCTCCCAAAACAGAGCGGTAAGCGAAGGGAGACCGACTTCCGAGTCAAGGGTATCCGCGAGATCTGAGGCTGGTCGATGCATTTTCTTCCGGTTTTCGTGCAAAAGGTACAGGGTCTTCCCCCAACGCACTGCGCCCGTGTTAGCAATTGGATAAGTCTGGCTCCGGCGTGCAGAGCAGTAGCGGAGAGATGCACGGTCTGTGCTGGTGCTCCGGGGCTGCGGGCAGAGAGCGGGAGGGGATCGGGGCGGCGGTGTTGCGTGGTAGTTCGACGTAATGGTTACATTTTTGGGATGCTTTGGGGGTGATGGGATGATGGGATGATGGGATGGTGTAGGTGTTACAGGGGACGCATGTGAATGTAGAATATTTCCTCTCTCTGCCCGCGAAGACGACTGTGACGTACCTTGCCTTTCCTACGCTGCGCGAATATAATTACGGGCGACTCTTCAGTTGTTGCTCATTCTCAAAGTGCGATGGGAGGGGGTTTTCGCATTCATACCTGACATTCGGTGCACTGGGGAAGTTAGTAACGGTTCTCGATATTTACAGATGAGTCATGCTCCGCTGCGTGAAGCGGAAGCATGTATGTGTGTATGTTTGGAAGGAGGGGAGAATCATGGGCTGTGGAGGTGGTAATAATCCTGCGTGTGAAGAGTCACTCACTGCCGATGACTGCTCAGACCGAGCTCTTTTATTCGACGTCGCAACGGGATTCATCGGACCGTCTGGACGTGTGTGGGTGGGTGTTTGAAATATGGACTTGTTTTTCTGGATTTCTGGGTTGTTCTTCTGGTTGTGGTATTCTTCGCAGTTCGGGACTTTCTGTGGACAGTAGTAGTTACGGAGGCGTCGGAGGTTTGGTGGTAGCGGCAGTCGGGGGAGGCAGCGATAGAAGTGAGCTTTGGGGGATTGGTGACTTGACTGGGGCAACTGGGGGCTCTCAGATTTGGGAAGATAGTCAGATAATCGGTGGGGATGCTGTGGGGGATTGTCGCAGTTGTCTGGGTAATTCTCTGGGCAAAATGGTGATTGTTCGGGGGGCGAGGTGGAGGAGGAGGAGGAGGGCTGGTTTGGTTTTTTTCTGGGAGGAGTTGAGTGGAAGAGGAGGAGTTCTCCCTGAGGTCTCGAGTCCTTGAGTGTTGCTTCCCGACTGAGCTGCTCCTGCTGCTGTGAAGCGGCATCGTGAGAAAAGCAATTTGCGCTTGCCCTTTCGCCGACAGCTGCGAGGCCAGCCAGCACTCAACGCGGCGAGAAGTACTTTGACTGACTGGCTGGCAGTTGCCACATTGAAATCGACATCAGCAGGCACTTTTTTACTTGACGCGGACCAGTGAGATTCTCGCGAACGACGCTCTTCACTCTTTACAGCCTCACCTGGCACTCCTCGCACTCTCGCACTCTCGCACTCTCGCACTCTCGCACTCTCGCACTCTCGCACTCTCACACTCTCACGCATACCCTCACACTTGCACTCATCCCGACCGAGACCAAGACTACAAATCGACTACGACTGAAAGAGCAACTCGACGACTTTCTTTTACCTTCAACTTTCAACTCAACACCAAACTTGAACTCGACTCTCTCAACTCTTCACCAAACTCACAACACCCTCCCACCCACACCCACCCCTCGCAGCGCCATCCCAAAGGAAAAAATTCAGTACCCAGCCAGCCCACGATACAACCATGTCCACGATGCTCCCCAAGTAGCAACGCAGCCGCCCAACGACCGGCCCAGCCAGAACAATAGAAAGCCAACCTCTGTGCAACCATCGTGATGACAAGAAGAAAGAGTAGCATTTCGGGAGGTCGCGTAGCAATTAGAGCGATGAACACACACAGCATCACAGCGATGAACACACACACCGCATTGCAACGATATCCGTCCATCCGACAATACTTGGGGTATCAGCACATTACATTGTGACAGTAGTATATCGACGGTAGTTGGTGGTGGTGTTAGCAGAGCAAGCAGCCTGTGGTTGTGGTCGGCAGACATCGTGTTGCTGCACCCAGCTGCCGGTGTGATCGCAGCTCTCTGCTCAGCGACTATCTCCCGTCCCAGAACAGCACATTGTTATCAACGGGCATCTCTGGCGCCCTCGCACCCCACCTGAGTGTAGTACAGCAACACCCCCACCCAGAGCAAGGCAGAGTAATTCCACTCGAGTGATCTCGTATGTTTCCCCTTCAGGCGGTGACGTTTTCACGATGGCCAGTACACGGAGGTGAACTGTTGTGTGGTGTCCTGTAAACTGTGCTTTACCTTCCCGTTTGTGTTGCGCGAAAACTTAGCCAATCTACCGTTGAGGTCACACGTTGATTTTTGATATTGCGTGCATGAGGACTGCGAGCCGAGCGGAGGGAGCAGCTCTGTATCCTCTGCCTCCTCTATCGGAGTGACGATGTGGGAATCCATCTATCTACGGATGCATGTAGCGAAGCTGCCCTCTGCAAAAGGTGCAAAGGAATATTCCTTCGGCAAAACCCAATCTTCTATAGATGACAGTATTTCCCTCTAATCCTTCTTTGTCTTTGCACTTCCGGTGTATTATGTCTTGTTATCCTTCTTTCTGCCTTCCTCTCCTTCCCTTTGGGTAATGCAACTCCATCAGGGAGCCCAGGGAAGCTCAGGGATTTGAAAGGCCCAAATTCCATAAGCCAATCGATGCAACACAACCCTCACTTGGTCCACCTCCACATGACCTGGCTGGCACTCGTGCATAGAAGGGTAAGAAAAGAAGGGTAAAGAGGGCACTGAGTAACCGCCCGGATCTGTCCAATCGGATGTGGAAGCTGAATCGAGAAATTGAGCTGGACGCTGGCCAATGGTGGAAAGACAACGGTGGAAAGGCAGTCAAAGACAACGGCAGTCAAAAGACAAATGACAAAGGCTCGTCTTTGCCGCCTCCGTAACGATCTCTGAGTTGCACCTCTTTGCCTCCTCCGTGACAAGCCCTGAGTTTCTGTTGTGAAGGCATATGCTTCGCCTCGTATCTGCGAGCACTCTGCCCCGTTTCCAAGATCGTCGATAAGGCGAGTGAAAAAAAAAAAAAAAAAAAAATTCAGCAAAAAAATATGCCCATGCTCGGTTTACTCCGTTTACTCCGTTTACTCCGCCTTCGCCTTCGTCTCTCTCCGCCTTACAGTATGTACATTCATGCGATAGCAGCATCGATGGTGATTTTCAGGAACGCTTTCCATTACGAGTAACCGTAATGCTTACTTATGCTAGAGCATTTTTGTCGTGCGTTGGTGGGTTTCTGGTTTCTTCGGTTGCCGTGCGTTGGGCGTTGGTGGGTTTTCCTCTTCGGATCGGAGTTTCGTGAGTTGGTCGGAGTTTTACGTACATACATACAACCGGCGGTTCCGGGGGTTCGGAGAGTTGGCGGGGGAGGCCCTGGGGTTCGGCTGCTGGCTGGCCTTGCGCTCCCTGGGCCCAAGGTGAAGAGAGAGTCTAGGGTGGATCTAGAGTTTCTAGACCGACCAGCGACATGTCCACAGCCGTTCGGGAAAGCAATACTCACGACATCGTCTCTACAACACCACTAACGATGATCGTGAGATGTATCGTCGATGGTTGGCTCTTTCTGCGTTCTCTCTAATGATTGCAAATCAATGCTGTCTCCCTGGTATAACCCTCGTAACAGCCGACACTCGCTCTCAGGCTATGGTACTCTACTCTCTCATCCTCAGCTCAGATGGGCACAGCAGTAAATCAATCACGAGATATCAAATCTCACGATAACTCCCACACCTTGATTATGCCGGGGATTAAGGTTTCTTGTATGGTCGTACGGCGGTGCTTGCTTGCTTGGTTGCTTGCTTTGCTTTCGCTGCTGCGGTTTGGGAAAAGTGGAAGCCGTCCATAGGGGCAGGGCAGCAGCGGGTTTGGGTCTTTGGTGGGCTAGATTTGTGGCATGATGTGTGTGTAACCATTGTGTAACCCTAACCCGGGGAAGCAAGCAGCGCCAGTTGCAAACGAAAAAACGCCCGCGATTATGTAGGTATGAACAATACTCCAGATACGGGTGTTCGGGCAGTATCGTTACGACTATCACGAGTCTTACGGGCATACCGAGCATCACATCTCTAAACGGAGAAACTTTTATTCCCGTCGCTTAGCAGCCTCAACAGCGACGCCGACAATCAATTGATATCTACGTAAATGATGTCCATCATGCCCCTCCCGGGTCTTCGGTTTCCACCGATAAGCTGCAACTTCTAAAACAGTTCCCATAAAACACATCACAAAGGCACAGCCAAAGCAGGCAAAGGCATCTCATGACCTAAGGCACGGCATCGAGATCGGGGGAAACAGCATGTAAGTAACTGCCACGACTAAGGCTAAGGAAAATCAATGGGAAGAAGCGGTTGTAACACACAGCTGACTCTTTGTATTTTCTGTACCTAATATGACTCCCCGGGGTTTAGGGAATCTGGGATCTAGGTCTAGGGAATTGAGGGTTACACAATAGGGCTCCCATCCGCTGTATTACTCCGCGGAACTTTTGTGCCTCTGGAGCTCTGTTTTCAATTGAACGTATCTAGAGTATCCGAGTGGAAATGTGACGTCAATTATGTGGATGGTACCTGTGTATCAATGCATACCCCATCAACTCGGCCCTCCTGGTACCTGATGTCTAATTTACATACAACGAGGATGCCAGGAGTAATAGCGTGATGACACAGACAACTCGGATCCGAGATGCTGATGCTGATGCTGATGATGCTCGCATGCAATATCTGAATTGAGGGTGCGGTTCCTGTCTGACCTCACCTTGCTTGAGTTACATACCACACATTCTCGGTCACGGGTTCTAGTTGAACCCCTTACGAGTCTCACGAAGCCGAAGGCTCGAAGCTCACGGTAGTCATGTTAATATGAGAACTTTGATGATTGATGAAGCAATCACGTCCTCTCACTCACACTTTCAAGATCAAAGCATGCCGCGCCGGGATCTCGGCGACGCTTCATTAGTCCGTCGGCGGAAGCTCTTGGCCAGGCGATCAGGAACAGTCCCGGGGCCGCTAAGTCCTTAGTTCCACCATGATGATCGGAAGTTTCCCTAAGGGCCCCCCCGAGCCTCGAACTCGCCAAGAAAGAAGGAGGAAAACACGTGGACTCGTCGTGGAGAAACGTGTGAAACATGAACATTGCTGATATCGGAGAAGGAAGCTGGCTGTTGGAAAATCTCCGTGTGGCTTTACAGACGGAGACAACAACCTTCGGATAAAGATTGTTGCGATGGAGAAACTGTCAGCAACGGAGGGAGCAAGCAAGCCATGGCTGAGCTCCAAGAACATTTCGATCGCCGAAACAAAACCTGCAAAAGAAACTTTCCGTCGGATCTTCGCCGAAATTTTTCACCGCCGCCGTTGATGATGTGATCTGCTTTACCGTCGAACTCCCCGCGCCGCCATGGAACTCTCCTCTCCTCTCCTCCATCACGCTCTATCTCCTTCGGCTTTCGCAGCTTCGCTTCGCTTGCTTCGGACAGAAGGAACGCCTTCAACTTCTCTCCGCGGCACTTCCAAAGTTCGACCGACGGAGCAGCGTCGGAGCTACGGCTGCCCGAACTTGTGAATAAAAATTTTGCGGGGCTTAGCGCGGGGTGTTAGATAGATACTTCGGCCCGAGATCTGCGAACGTCCGGAAACGAAGGAAGTAAATTCCCGGTGTCCGAGAAAATTTTAACGCTACTCTAGATACACAACGCCTGTTTCCCCGCTACCTGCAGATCGTAAATGGTGACAGACCCTATGGGATCTCGAAAGTTGGAAGTGCTCCCTGCTCCCCAGGGCTTTCGGACGTGGGCCCGTCCGATGGCTCGGAAGCTAGAGTGGTAGGCATCTGGCGGTGAGAACAACCCGTGGTGAAGGAGGGAGGAGATCATAGGCGAGTGATCATGATGGGGACAGATATCCTTTCTTTGAGGATCGGTAGGGTAGACGGAGGTTAGGATTTGGAGAAGAGCTGAACTTGGAAATTGGAATATTGGGACTTGGAGGAGGATCAGATCAGCGGGCTTGAAGTTTCTTCCGTTGAGACTTTTGTAGAATCTTGGTTTCAACTTTTGGCGGACTCTTTTCAATTTTTCAACTGCAGAGTTCCAAGGATCCTGGATACCGGTTTGATTAGAGGCAAAATAAAGGGATCTTAAGAAGGGAAATCGTCTTTCTAGCTGAACACCTGGCCTTTGAATGTGGGGTTTCACTATTTCAAATCAAGACTGAAAGTGATTTTGTGTTTGAGCCATGTCCTGTCACCTGGTCCACACATTTCCTCTGCGTCTTCGTTCCTGCTTGACGAGAGTTTAGCCTATGGTTTCCATTGGCCAAAATACTTAAACAAACATCAACCATCCGTTATGGTGTAGTGGCTAGCATCGGCCGCTCTCAAGCAGAGCTTTAATCCGGCCAGACCGGGGTTCAATTCCCCGTAACGGAATATCTTTTTTCTTTTGCCATTTTCACGCTCGACCTTTTCGGAGCGATTTTACTTTACATCCTTTTTGACGATATCAGACGATCCAAGATATGCCAGACTTCAGAAAATCTACTGTACATAGCGGTGTTACTTTTTCTGAACTTGAATGATCTGAAGACTCGGTTTTCCCCAGTCGAGGTCGAGTATCTACATTAGAGTATCACACTCAACACATCATCCATAATGTAGGTACCATTATGTGGGACTTGAGGTCCCATGATCACGGATCTTTGGATTGTTTGAATTGGCGACCATGTTTGTAGGGCCGTCGCTGCTTCTTGTTGTTTCGTGCATGTTTTGACCTTGATTAGTGCGACGCTAATCGAGGCCAAAGAGGTCAATGATAATCTGTGAAGAAGATACCGTTGGGTCTAGTGTTAGAACACCGTTGCGATGCGCTTCGGGCTTCGATTATAGGTTGTTTTCAGGGAGTTGCGGATCGCGATATGGGGTTTGATGATGACAGATGCGCGAGTTGCCTGGACTCGGGATTCCGGCCTGTTGATTCTGCCCTCGATTAGAGTACGTACTTTAGTGCCACGCTAATCGAGGTCAAAAAGGTCTCCACTGTAGATGATGATCAGTGAAACAAGGCCAGTCCCAGTGACCACGGACGATGGGCAGCTTTGGCTCTGCTAAGTGAGCGAGTATTAAGAAAGAATCTCGGATGCATTTGAGAGTCTTTCTGCTTGACGATGCGCGGGTTACCTTTTAAAGCCGTTCGCGAGTTCGGGACGCCGCCGTGTTAACTTCAACCCTCAGGTTTAGCTCCTGATTTCGCTGAGTGCTAGCAAAGCTGAATAACATTATAATTGGTACATTTTGTTGGTAACTATATCAGCTCCGGTGGCTTAGGGGTAAAGCGCGACACTAGTAATGTCGAGATCCGCGGTTCAAATCCGCGTCGGAGCTTTCATTTTGCATTTTCTTCGGTCTACCTATGACCGGATGATCCTCAATTTTGTCGTGTTCGAGAAGTTTCCGTGAAATCTTCTTTTCGACGTGGTCCTCACATGTCACCGCTAAATTCGTTCTAGTTTTTCTACGTCATCCCAAACGCAAAATTTTCTGTATCAGCTGAGAGGTCATAACTCCCATTGGCGGCAGTGGGCACTAGAAGTTTCCTGGGCTCTAGCGTAGACAGGTAGTGATGTCGCAGCCAGTGACAGTCACAGTTAACATTTGAGTACCATGATCCATGGTTGAGTGCGGAGAAAAAATGGGTTGCGCGATGACATATGCAGGTGGGATTTTGACGTCTTACGATGTGCGGAGTTGGTGTTCCGGAAAGTGGGGATTTTGGAATGTTTTTGATTGGAAAGTTTTTGCATGTGCTTTTGGATTTCGGACTGATTTTGATGACGTAGGTAGAGGGGGAAGATAAGTGAAGGCTTTATCACTCGCATTTTGATTCGGGAATCGACTGAGATTGTGACGAGGAATGGAGTATGAGTGTTAGATAAGTGAGTATCATTTGGAGATAGTACCAGAAAGGGTCTCTGTTGTCAAATGGGAGGAGAGATATGAGGGACTGGTCTACCGTCTGACTGGGAAATTGTTCGAAACTCAGTGCTTCGTCTTGTCTTGGTCGGATTCAGCGCTTCGATTTCAAGAGCGTGGAGCTGATTCTACTCTATCAGATTTTCTACAGCATACTCCTCTGTTTTACTGATCTATGTAAAAGAGAAGATTCGAATTCGACTGGAATAAAGAAGACTAAAGCTTACCTTACATAAATCTAGAGCATGCTGAATTGTCGGGAGGATCAATAAGTTGGAGGTACTTACGTGAATCGAGTGAAACACAGCGCATGACTCGAGAAAAACGACGACTGCAGTAAGTGGGTGCTTATTCATGTCCTCGCAATTATCGCGCCTCCATGACCCACATAACCTTTGATTCCGCCTTAACTTTTAAGGCTCTTTATCTTTACCATCTGGTTCACAGAATAGCGACGGAGCATTGATATTCAGAATGTATTAACGCGCGGTGACACGGCGGCACGGTGAGCAGTATCAGAGTTTCTTATCACGTAGCACAACACCATTATATCTCCATAGCTTGATATTCATCTAGACATTGAACTTATTATCTACATAACCCCGTAGTTGATTCCAGATTCTGCCTGTTGTACATCATCCATCGCCGCCTGCTCCATCGATAGACCCTGTTCAAACCAAACGAAAAAGCTCCACTCACTCGCGCAGAGAGAGTGAGGCTTTTTTTCGGAATTGACTCGTATCAATCGTAAGTATGTAAGTTGTATGGATATGTTTTCCATGATGGTCCAAAAATATTACATGGAAAAACCCCCACCTCCATCCCATGAGACTGTAGCACAACAGTCAAATGAGATGAAAGTGAGGGGAAAACCTTTATTTTCTGGCTCTATAGCCCGAGCTGTGAAGAATACTCATACATGGGGATTAAGAATGCCAAGAGTAGAGAAGGGCGGGGGATTGGGAGGGTTTATACTCATAAGCAGCCAAATCTTTGGGTCTTTGGATATGGCTCGAAGCTTTCTCTAGCTAGACTATCGGTCGCCGGAGAAATTATGTGTCAGTTAACTAACGGAACGGAATGATTAACGGCGCTTGTTGTGCCGTTATATCTCGCTCAATACGTATTCCGAGTGGCGGGCCACGCGTTGCGATACACGCGATTATCACTCGCCTCTCTGCGAAGTTTCCAGGCCAACAACCGCCGTTCGAACCATAATTTTGAGGAAAATAGCATAACTGGCTCAATGAAGTTAATTGCAAGCCAGATTCACGTTACCATGTATGTGCGGCATACAACGGAATTAACAACTAACACCGGTACGCGGTCGCGATGCGGGTGCTATTATACGGGTGATAACCCGTGAAACGATGTCAAGATTCCACGCCCGTGAAGCTTGGTAATTAATCCTGGAAGCAATAATCCATTTGAGCCACTCAATCAACCCAATCCGCGTCCTGGTCTGATTACTTGCCGGAATTATTTCTGATTCTACAAAAAACCGGCTCATGGCAACCGTGCCAGCCGGAGCTACAGCGATATCCAAATTCCAAAACTAGCTCAAACATAACCTATGAGCAGAGTATATAAACCCCCCCAATCCCCCACCTCTCTTCACTCTTTGCATTCTTAATCCCCATGTATGAGTATTCTTCCCAGCTCGGGCTATAGAGCCGGAAAATGAAAGTTTTCCCCCCACTTTCATCTCAGTTGACTGTGCTGATACAGTTTCATGAGATGGAGGTGGGGGGGTTTTCCACGTGGGATCTTTGGGTCATCCTGGAACCTATCATAGGATTAGTGCAAGCAGATACCGGGAAAAATGTCCCGCCCTACAAAAAGGATACTGTTGATACGCGAAATACTTCTTTGGAAGTTTTTAGGAAGAATGAAACCAATGGAGCATGGTGTGATCCTCGGTGACCGACTAGCTCCGGCCTGGTTCCGTAGTATTGACCCTTCGATGCTTAGGCCATTAGAACGATGTCGGTCAAAATACATGCATATCTCACTTCAAGATCTCTTAAATCTTAATCGTTCGTTGAAGTATGGATGGATCTACCGCAGAACTTTCATTTTCATACTCACAAATTACCCTTTAAAGCTGTCAAAACACAGTCCACGATAGAGTACTCCTGTATCTGGCCGCTCAGTGTTTCGTCTTTCTCGGTATTTTATGTGAATGTATATATATCAATTCTCTAATAAATTTTTACTCTGCGCTCTTGTCCTGGTGTCGCACAAAACACAGGAACATCCTTAGGTTGGCTGAATCATGGAGAATCACGCATGTCAAGGTTGGCAATAGAAATATCGTGATGCGGTGTTACAATCTATGGATTGCTGCCTACATAGTACTATCCTTCTACGATAATTAACCCCACCACTGAAAGTATTACCGCGATAGACGCTTAGAAATACCACTACTGTAGGGTTGAACCCCAAGTATGCTTGCAGAGTTCCGGGCTTAGGTTAGCTGCCTGGTATCACAGCATGGATACGAGTACAAAAAGCCATCAAACATAATCAACACCATTTTCCGAATAGAGGTACTTACTACACCCAATCGGTTAGCGACAGAAAACATGATTATGATCTCCGTCTCGAGTAAAAAGCAACGGAATACCGCCCGCTCGGTGCGGTTAACTAGAATCATCGAATCTCACATGTATGATTACAATAATTTATCGGCATGCTACAGCTGTTATCAGTACCGTTTTCGTTTTTTTTTTTTTGAATTCGCGCAGATGCGCAAGTGCATATGTAATGTCCTCCCATAGATATCTTGTTTTTACAATCTGCGTCGTCCCATAGTACTGTGCCAAAATGAAAGTGCATTTTTGATCCGGGTATCTTCCCTTCAGCTGAACCTATCAATTGAACGGAAACCGTTAACGCCGGTCGAACATGAAACAAATCATGCGACTACAATTTCCAATCGAACGAGCCTTAATTTCTTGTACCGCGTGTTGTCGAAATATATATAATATCGCCAACTTGTCACAGCAAGCGCCATTGCAGAAGCGGCTATTGAAGCGGTTGATTTACACACTGAATTGACCTGTAAGGTCGAGTGATTTACAATGAGCATTATAATAACGTCACATGGCATTGAACCGGTAAGCCATCACCAGGTTACAACTTTCGCTTGCTGCCTGAAAAGGCTTTTGGTACGCTAGGATCGGTCGTAATTATGCCCAGAGCATCATGCAACGCGGGTAGGCGGTCTACGTCGCAATCAAATTCACGCTCCAGACTGCTTGTTCATCAGGTCATGGGTGCAAGATCAACATTCGGGTATCAGTAATTACCCTGTATCCCCATTTTTGCCCCCTAGCTGCGCAAGGTCTCGGTCCTGGAAAATAAAGCGCATAATGGTGGGAAATTCTGCCGCTTCCGAGCATGGTTCGTGGAAATTTCCATACTGCAGTGAACCCGGGGAATTCAGATGCTCAGTTCCTGTGACTTCACGCAGTCCCAATTTACAGCTGTTCAACTCCAACCAAAATAATTTTAACATCACGATAAATTCTTCTCTATTATTAAACCAAGTACAAGTATCAAATTGGCCGAAACGGAACTGGAGATGCAGTGGTCCTAAGAAAATAACTTTACCAATAGTATTCTTCATTCGCGCGCCAAAATACAACTTAAAACCTGTTTTGCGTCTCAAACATTTCTATATATAGATAGGTACGTACTCTCGCATTATTCGTCAAGTGTGCCCCACTTCAGGTACAATGTCCGAATATGAACGAGTGATAAACTATGCTCCCGTTTCAGATAGACGACGATACACATGCAGTGCGGCGGTGGGAAAGGTCTCTGGCTGATGTTAAGATCACCCGATGCTTATTTCCATGCTAAATGTGTAACCACTGCAATGGTTGAATTAGATCTTCGTTGAGAAGCAACAAACCTGCGCCCGGCATATCGAGTAGAATTGGTGCCTCATATTCAAGCAGCGTTAATAATCTACAAATGAACACTCCATCTAGCATTCGCTAAATGCTACAGTAAGAGAAGATCTGAGATTCAGCTAAAATTTTACAAAACCAAGTATACTAGATTCGTTAAAGACACGTCAGGCATCAGTCTCCACAATTGATGATTGACGTTTAGCATGCATGTTACGTAGATATTGTGCCCCCTAACCCCATGAAGATTAATAACACGGACGGGTATAGGGCTACATAAGCCCGGATGGCGACTTTATATCGTCCCAGGAAATTGCAGCCCTAAGAAATAGAAACCCAAATGCCGCAAATCATCCCTCAAACTTTGGTTAAAGGCGGGAATGTTTAAGCGGGCGGGGCGAACTGGAATGTAACAATGTGCTTGCTAATTTGTAAGTTCCGGTAATTCCGGTTTCCTGGAACAACATCTCGCTTTAGAAAATGAGCATTTCTTGATAAAGGAGAATTCTCATTTCAGTGGTCGCATCAACCACGGCAGTTGTCTGTACTTTCAGTGGGTTGCAGCGGAAATGTCGGTTATAGAAATTTCTATGACGGCAACTACAAATGCGTATATACATATCATCACTCTCGGCCTCGGTCACCGCCTTATATTGACGAACAACACATCGGAGCATAGCCGATAGGTAGCTCCTCCGGGCAGGTAGAGGATCTTGGGGCCATGGGACTGTAGTTCCTGAATGCATACTGCCAAGGAAACTACTGCGTAGAAAAGCAACGCAAGTATTCGCCACTTATGCAAACGTTTGGCTTCTAGAAAAGGTTACTGCAGTGAGTTCCCTGTATGTTCGCTATGTAATGCGGGAGGGACTCTGGCTCGTTTCCACTGGAAGAAACCGAAAACCGGATGTACCTCAACTCATTACACGGTACACCTCCCAGTTGGAAGGCTATTTGTCCGAAGTCATGACAAGGACTACGGCTATTAGTAGATCTCACCCAGAATACTCTACCAACAGAAAGCAGGTACTTCGGCGGGAAGTCCGGGATTCTCACCTACATGCCACAAGTGTACTGTTAGGGTACAGTCCTGCCTGTGACGACAAAATGAATGAGTACCGAGTCCAACCACCGTCTTCGTCTTTACCTTCCAAATAGAGTATCGCAAACAGTCCATCCGGTTCTTTTAGCCCCACCCAACATCAACGTCTTTTCGACGTTTCGCATCCAATGAAGGATGCAATACTAGAAGGCGGTGAATGTGCGCTTGCTCTGCTGTTCTCATGTAATAGGAACAAAACACCTTATCCGGCCGCTTTAAAAGTGTACCAGTAGGAATTATTACAATGTTTTGTTGCATACTAAAGATTTGACCGCATCAAACATGATCATGAGCCACTATGGTTCTAATACAGAACGAAAGTAGATTTGGAGTTTGGATGGCGACATTTACAGCTGGTGTCGACTGGAGGAATACAAGTGGAGCCTTGTGGCCACCCTAGCATGTGATCTGAGCCCGGGTTCCAAGGGAATGATCATGAACCCCGGAAATGCCTCCTCCGTATCAGGGTTAAAGCTTGGATCAAATGAGAACTGACTAAACTATCTCCTTCTCCCTATGGGTCTAAAGCTGATGAATTACGAGAAAGAGGATCTCAAAGAGAAAAGCGGCTTTCGATACCGGTCACCGAACTGCTTTTCTAGCCGCGTCCTCTTGAGAATGATGAGAGCTCATTAACCACCCCCACATCATACGATAACAGTCATAAAATACCTGCAAAGAAGCAATGAAGCATTACTGGATAGTTGCATTTCTGATGCGTCCAACAGAATTCTGCAGCAACATCTGCACACCACTTTCCACGGCTTCAGCGCAACGGATGGTCAGAATTTTGATTGGAGGTGTCCAAGCCATTTGTATCATCCGCGGTTATTGATTATGAGTGGGTGGATGAATAGACCTGTGTCAAGTTCGCCCAGAATGAGTGTCAACCATATGCAAGAAGAAACGTCTCTTCGTCCAACCGAACCAACGGCGACCATCACAGTGGCAAGGTTGCCACTCTTACGCACTACTACTCAATATTACTTATCACCTATGACAACTTGAGTCTTCTATTACGTCGCAGCCCAAGTATTTCTGCAGCAGACATTGGCGGTTGTAATATGGCAAGACAGGAACGCCTCATCAGAATACATCGCGCGTATGGCTAAAGGTCTAGTGCCATCCAAGATTAATGATACTCATCTCTTTTTACTCATTTCAAACGAGCTGGCGATAGATATTGACCGGTAATCTCAGGGCGATCACTTAACATAGCCACAATTGCTGTCATGTGGTCTTTGTAAGAACCAGTTGCGGGCCAGAAATACCTGTCCGCTGCTTGATTGATGATATCTACTCTGTCTGGTTTCAAATCTTTTTATAACTACTACTTCGTTGGTTGGAAATTCTCCACCGTATCATGCCCGCATTCGTAAGTCGAGTCATTGGTAATCATCGTGTTACATAACCTTCTCAGATTGATTCTTTTCCCGGCTATGTAATGTACCTATTGTAATTTGACGCTGGTGGTGGAGTGGGTAAGCCTGAAACGGAGCCACAGGCTGCCACAACCCCATCGACGAACCAGGATGAACCCGCGTGCGAGTGAGTGAACATGATCTTCCACCGTTGGTCGATCATTGTCAGCCACCAATTCCGGCTGATTCTGTGTACTTCCCCAGAGGACCCCAAGATTTTGTGGCTTTTGGCAGGAGGAAACCCAACTTTCAGAAGTGGACAACAACTATCCGACGAAACCCCATGACGATTCCCTGTCTGTGCCTGAGTCGACCTGCGGTGAAGCCGAACGGATCTCCGGTTAGGATCGTATCTAAGGTTACTCCTTGCGCTGCACTGAAAGGTGGGGGAATGTCATCATGGTTCATCACCACATGCACGTTCGCCTCGAGTACATATAATACCTAAACCTATTACCGTTCATACCCCCGCGATACCTAATTTCCGTATTGCGTATTGAGATTCGGAGCTGCATCATCGACGCTATGTAGGTAAGAAGTGCCGACTAGATATCTCCATCTCAGTGTGGTGGACCTCGGTGCGGAGTTGTGGTGAAACGCCGCAATTACGATTCAGGAGTAAGCGAAAAAGCAAAAACATCGCGACTTGACTTTAATCGTGTTTACTGAGTTCGATCATCGTTTGAACTATTGAACTTTTATCATGTCTCGGAAATTTGTTTTTGCGCGTTACAGGCACACTTTATTTTGTCTTTCGTTCCTTCCTTCCCCAAGAGTAGCCCTACAAAACAAGATGCAGCGCATGGATCAAAGAAGATTTCCAAGCGATCGATGCGCTTTTTTTTGCAGGGAGACCATGTCCTTGCAAAATACTTACTTACTGGTGCTGGTGTGGCGTAGTGTGCACAGCGTAACTCAACTCCCTGATGCGACCTGATGCGACTGCGTCGGAAGTGCGATCTGTGTGTTCCGTATCCACGAAACAAAAAAGCAAAGAGAGCTCGTGATCCACTGTCCATTCATTGGTTGCCGAACGGGAACGGAACGGTACAGCAAAACGCCCCTCCCCCGTATCCCAGCCATCCCATACCATCCATTCATCCAGAAAAACAGCCATACCCACTCCAGTTTGGCGGAACGTGCATGAAATGTGATGCGAATGGCAAAAACAGCAGAAGGCAAGCAGGAGCTCGTGAGCGCGTGTTGGTAGCCGTCCGCGAATCTTCGGATAGGTATCTATGTAATTACTTTCGACCAACTGAAACATGAAACAACAGTGGAGTGGACGTACCGCGGCAGATGCGTTTAGAAGGAGTTGCAGCCAGCCCTGTTTGGTTGTTCGCTACTCGCTACATATACATTAGTTTTAGCTATTTCGCTATGTATGTAGCTTCATGGGGTCGTCATGCGATGCGAATGCGAGGCTGTGGCTTGTTTTACTTGTTACCGTAGCTTCAATTATTTGCTTCTTGCCGATTTGTTGGGCTGTTATTTCCGGCAGGGGAGAGGTTGCGATGAAAGCACAAAACCCCTCCCTCCCTGGTCGTGGAAGCTCGCTAGAAACTACAGGGGCAGAGTCTCCCTGTCGTGATGGGGGTGATGCCAGTAATTCTAATGCCAGGCCAGTAATGCCAGTTGATGTCCCCTGATGCTGGGAGGGATCAAGCCACCTTGCAATTCCTGAAAACCAAAGACAGGAAACGGTCGCGATGAACGGCCGCGGTGAACGGCTTGGCTGAGCGATGCAAGGAACAGCTTCAATTGTGGATACCATAGACATCGCCGACGAAATTTGGGGCCGGATGATGGTCAAGCGACGGCTAGGAAACCACGCAATGGCAGCCTAAGATCATCACCGCATTGATTGTCAGGGAGAGGCTGCATCTCGCAAGTAATGCGAAAAATAGCCCATCAGATTGATTGGCTGTGGTCCGGTAGTACATGATTAGGGGCTGATAGATGTGGAGCCCAATGAGTGCCAGAGATAACGAGCGATGTCGGTGTTTTCAAAGTCATGTGTCGACCCAACCGGAGTTAATCACACAAGAGGCAGTGCAGTTACAATGGCGACACAGTATCTCGTTTTGCTGGAACTGCCGCTTCTAGGTAACCAAGACGTTCGTTTGCAAAAATGATCTTCAAGCTCGCTCGGCTCATCAAATAGCTCGAATCATGGTTGAATAGTCATTGAAATCGCGTCCAATCGTCGATTAGGATATGAGTGTCGGGAAGTTTAGGGCTCGCTACTGCAAATTTCCGGACCAAGAAAACCGGTCAGTTGCTTGTAGACGTTAGAGGTCTCGACTCCTGAATATTTGATTGTAGTTTTCGTGATTGGCATCGGAATCTTGGTTGAGCTACGTTAGTATAAGTCCTGGGATCAACCATTCATACACGATAGATGACGATTGAAGGGGTAGCTAGGAGTACCCCTCAAAGAGAGCGCCCTAGACTTTGATCAGCGTGGGCGTTCGTGTGCACGTTCGTGAAGACCCTGCTGGTACGACTGATGTTGCGTGGAAGCTCAGATCTCGTCCTTTTAGCGGCGGAAGTTAGGGTTTGCCCTTGTTCTTCGAATCGAGGGAGGTTATGACGGGCAGTTTTCGATCTTGACAGGAACGAATTAGACTCCCGGTGCAAATCCATCCCACCTCGGACCGTAAAGCTAGGAATGAGATTATCAACAGTTACGTCGTCACACATCGATATGTACTAAAATTGGTAGTAGCGATATGAGAAACCGATGGATCCATCCGCCGATTCCACCGACCAGACGATAAGACGATCTAGCTTCTGAACCGGCAACTTTGAGCGATTTCACCGCTCTTCCAACTGACATATCACTCGGGTACTTGTGGATGCTGACGGCAGCTGGAATTCAATTTGTGTCCCGAGTTACCTTGGTTCCGTGCATTGGTCGCAACTGTGCGCAAAAAGCCGATGATTATAATCCGAAGAGCATTCTGACAGCTGACGAAGTTTGAGTTTAATTATATAGCCGCCTGGCTACCAGCTGTTGTTTTATTCCAACTGCCCTACAAACACTGGTGCTTCTCCAGTACCAACATTTTCACTCGGAAGCTTCGAACATTCAGCTACATAATAATGCCGTGTTCAACCGTTCACGGGACGTACAAAATATGCCGCCGACCGCTGGTAGACGTGCTATGTAATTTACTACTTTCCATTGCGCTTCCGTCTGTATGTAGGTATATCCAGGAAACAATCCCGGCTTCGTGCAATGCTCCATGGAGCAATCAATTTACGCGCAAAATGGTGCCGGTGTTCCGGGGTATTTGTTGCGTGGCCGGAAATACGAATGTACATACTCAATTGTACATGCAGAGGACCAGGAATCCGGAAGATTCTCAGCACAGTCTGTAGATACCTAAATAGGAAAATTATTGAATCTTCCATTCGTGTCATAGTGAAAGTAAGCAGCATGCAATTCGACACTGCATGATGGAATTCATCCATCTGCCAGATGTTACTCGTCCTAAAGTTATGCTACGGATGTACATACTGTAACTGTTATCAGCAAACGGTTGGACAAATGAAAATATAACGTAGTCACCCCCTACTATTCGGAGGAATTGAAATCGTATGAGAGTAGCGATCAAAATAGTAAACAATAGCGTCCTGAATTATCGATTAATATCCCGCCTGAAAATCCGTACAACGTGTGACGTATCTTGGATTGAGCCATAGGTCCTGAATCACACAGGATTCTGGAGTTGATGCTGGTCCTTGTTCGTGCGTCTTTTTCCTTGCCTCCCGCACGTCTGCTGGGGTTCCTGTTGTACCCGTAGTTTATCGAAAACCCCACATTATTCAACTTTCATGCATCTCCCGGCATTACTTTCACTTGCCGAGATGAGATGGATATAGTTTGATTTAGCAATTGGTATAAGGCGAGGTAAACTATCGGACGGTGGCTATCTTACCAACACCAACTTTGGCGAAATTTTCTCGAAGATGAAACGAAAACTCGGGTCTAGAAAGGGCTTTTAATGGGTACCTACATAAAATACGTATGTGCATTCGGGCACTTGGTGCCGTATGTTGGGTCCCCGCACGACATGCTTATTAAGACGGAAGATCCATAAGGCATCCTTGCTGTTGATGAATAGTAACCGTATCCAAATGACATAAATCAAAGTTTGGCTTCTTTACCATGAAAGTCGAAATGAATCATGACAACATTTGCCGCTGCCCTATGAGGTACGAGTTGGAAGGCCGTGTAACAAACCGCGCGGCAATTAGCAATACCGTGCTTTGCACTGGCAAATACTTGCTTGGCAACTGGTGATCTTTTACTTAATGTACTTGGCAAGACTTGGCATTGCTTTCTCCGCCACAGCCTCATCCGCAACTACCCCGGTTTCTCCGAGCCTCCTGCAAAGCCCGACAAGAACGGACGGAGAAGAGCGCATTCACCGAGATATCGGACAAAGATTCACCCTGCCAACGCCTCGCTTTCGACTAACGTCTACAGCCGGCTGTATCTGTCCTGCAATGAGCCGCTACTTACTCGCATCGGAAATGAAAATATGTACGGCCTGTCTTCTCCAGGCGCGACAGACTTTGTGTATGCTCTAAAGTAAAGCCTTGCTTAGACTCGTATGTCTAGAAAGATGTCGACGACATCAACCCCGGCAAAGTGACACAGGACCGCAATGTCGGTGCGCAGCAACTACAATCATCAATTGGCAAAAAGGATCGTCCGTGAAACCATGTCCTTATGCAGGACCGACCATCATCTGTGCACCTGATGCAATCGCGTCGATGGGGGCTTTTCGATAGCGTCCCACACCAGAGCACATGGAGATACCTCCTGTCCAAAGTGGCGCAACTCCCGCGAGCTTAGAAAGTTACGTTTTATCCGATAGAGAAGGTGCGTGTCCCAATCGAACGACCAAAAAGAACTCGAACTCGTCGCGAGAACGATATGATGACGAAGCACAAAATACGGTTGAATCATAATTCGCATAATACTCCTTGACACATGATGCGCCAACCTCCTTCAGGGATTCCCCTCATCGCTCGATTTGCCCTTGTAGGAATATTCTCCGGGGGGGTGGCTTGCGGTTCGGTTATGGAGCCGGGTCCAGCATGGGTGTCATTAAAGTTAGGCGGTCATACATCGTGCCGGGCTGCTGATAGGACGGTGCAACGGAATTGTCACTCCGAGAATTTGTGTTTCTATCGAAAGATCCATAAGACCACATCCCGATAAATTGATACATCGAAGCCGAACGACGGCAAGCTCGATGCCGAGATTTGTGGCTTACCCCACAGTGATTATTTTAGGCGCATAACAAAGGAGGTGAGGTCAACAGCAGCTCGGCCGTTCGGTCCGGGTTTTGCCCGGTGATTTGTTGGATATCGTGACCCTCGGTCTTTGTAAAGGTGATCGTCAGATTTCTAAACGGGGATCTCCGTTCTGATTCATGATATTCCCGGGCAAAAGAGCCGGGAGAACGTTGGTTAGATGTCATCGTCTGTTCGTTATGCGCACAACGCTCACCGACGTTATTTACAAGTCTTTAAGCCACCCGGATCCAGTGAGATTTGTTTCGTATTGACAAACCGCCGTTCCGCTGGCTTCAGCCGGTGCAGTTGAAGGTCCAGACGGGGTTTCATGAATAATTGCAACGTGATCGCTGAGACAGCTCTAGGCAGTGGCCGATAGGGTGTATCAGCTACTTGATTCGGTAATTTTGCTCATGTCAGTTTGTGAGGAGCTGACGAACTAATTCGCCTCCACCCACAAAAGCCGAATTTTGCCTTTCAATTGATCAAGTGCTGACGCGCTATCGTTAATTCTCTCAACGTCATTCTTTTTTGTTCCATCTTCGCCTCCGGATGACGGCGTTTATCCTATGCATGCCCAGGCTCTAGAGATGTAGGTACTTTTTGCCTGTGTGGAAGAATTGGCCCGCCCTAGGGTAGGAGGTTTGGGTGCCTCGCCCTGTCCCGAGCTGGTCTGCCATCCTCGAGAGACTCACTACCCTCATTTGACGCGCAGTTACCCTCCCCCTCTCTTGGAGTAGTTTGGTTACCCTCCTCAGAGTAGTTAGTTACCCTCCCCCTTATTAGAATAGTCTAGTTACCCTCTAGCTAAGTCACCCAAAAACAGCTTAGTACCCTCCGTGGCTTCGATAGCCCGTAGGATGCCTGGGTCTGTAACCCAACAGCGGATCATCTCCCTTCCCTGTCCAACTCAAAATCCCATCCCATCATCGTCGCCCTGTAAGTGTGAAATCCAGGCAACGGCCCCTGCTCTTCGCCAAAAGCCGACAAAGATGAGATCGCACTTTTGATCCCAGCAGCGGCGCAGGCACGGTCAACAGCAGGGAAAGGGAGAGGAACGGCCAGTCAACGGTCAGTCTCTAAGTCGCCGCCATCCTTAACCCGCCGTATCACATCTCGCCGTTCTCACCGGTCTCGACGCCGCGGCAAATCCATCTAACCTGACACCATGACCAGACAAAAGACCACACTACGAACTAGAAGATTTACGGTACAAACTACGACCACTCATCCGCAAATGCACGGGTAAATACTAGTAAGCCTAACTAAAGATCAAGAGCAACGCATGCTGTGACTGTTTCCTGGCAAATTCGAGAAGGTCGCTTCTTAAGATAGAAACCGGTAACATGATGGATAATGACTATGTCTAGCAGTAGTAGCCGAGCATGCGTGTATCCACCTACCGCTTGTATACTCTAGTCGCAGGCGAGAGAAGGTGCTGCGAGTACGATGGGAGCGAGACGAATCACGATGGAGTACATCTGTTTTCGGCGACGGGAGATTTTTTTTCTCGCAGATGAGCCCGATTAGAGAATCTTTAGCCTGGACTTGATGATGAAGCTATTTTGCAGTGTAAGTATCTACCGGTAGAATCACATTCGGACTTACTAGCAAACTAGACACTCCTCCGGCATTGTAATTTGTTCGAGGGGAGGTGCATGTGGCGATCCGGCGTCAGCGATGAAAGAGAGAAGAGGGGGTGGGAACGATCTGGAATAAAAATTTGCCAATAAAAGCTAGGTCCAAAACACTAGCGAGGCAAAAGGGGTTTGGCCTGGTTTCGAAGACCGGCTGTCGGCTCCCTTCTTCCAAGAAGATGTAGGGCTTCCACATGGCCGATGTGAAAAGGTGAGCAAAAACGTTGAATAATTCGATGCTGTTGAGCAGAAACAGCTGCCGGAAGCACGAGGGTGATCCGCACGAGTTGCGTGTTTCCCCGCCATGAGAGTTTAGTTTGCATGTTAATGGTCTACGGTGGCATCACAGTGTTAGCTGCCATCAATCACCAACCACTCGTCCGCCCCCATCCATCACCAACAAGGCGAGGCTTTCTGATAGAAATTAGAAATGGCCGGAGGCTCGGAAGTAATCCCGTATGACAAGTCAATATTCCAAAAACGAAAACGCTGCATCCGTTCGTTCGCCTTCTGCGAGTGTCCTTGGTGGAAATTGGCGCTGCAGATTCGAAGAAGCGTCCGAGATGTTCGCGTGCAACCGCGGAGTTAGGATAGTGGTGTGGTGTGTGTATCGAAGTTAGGATGGAGTGAGTCGGAGAGTCAGAGGGTTGTCGGAGTCAACTATCTCGTAGTTCAGTTTCATCAACTCCGATGAGAATATCATTAACCATCATCGCTTTTTTACAGACGTCAGTGCATATGATTGATAGCTCCCTGCTAAGAGACATCGTACCTGGCTGTAGACTACTCTATCTTCCCCGAGTCCAGTCGCCCTTCCCTTGCAAAATAGGATCGGCCTGGTTTGGTGATCCCCTGCTCCCGTACCGCCGTTACCTGTCGAAGCATCCTGATCCCTCCCTTTGCATCGAAGCTCAAGAGTTCTCCCCTGCCCTGCTGTCTCGCGTCTTTTCGATTCCCTGACCGCCGTGCCGTCGCCGCACCCCCCGCGCCCGCAGCGACGTGCGCAGTGCATCACCCCCAGCAAGCCTTTGGCAGGGCGGGGGTAGCAGACAGGGCAGAGGAGGCTCAAGCGGGAGTTGGGAGCCCTGAAGCCCGGGGGGAGCCCAGGGAGACCGCACAAAAAAAGCCAGGGAGCCTGGGAGGAGCACAGGCGACTCCACAAGATCCCTCCGCAAAGCCAGGGAGTACAGGCTCCAGCCAGCACTGGCATCTCCACCGTAACCCAGCTTTGTTTCGTTTACCACATCCACGTCCCTTTTCCCCAGAAAATCCACCCCCGTCAACCAAACCAGCCTCCCCAGTCATTCATAATCCCTTCTGAAGATCTCGCATCCCCCTAGATACAGATACATGCCACAATTCGTCTGAACAACCGAAAGACATAAATAAAATTAGTGTCTATTAAGTCCGATGGAGCGGCGCCAAAAAGCAACGATGCAACGCTGTGATGCAAAGCAGAGCAGGGGATTTTGGAGAACCCCAGGCGGACAGACGATGGCTCAAGGGAAGGCGAACGACAGGAACGAGGAACGAATCCTTACCACTGTAACAAGTAGGTAGTTATTCTAGCTAAGCGTGATTTCACTATTACGTTCCTTCCTCTTCAGAAATGTGTACTCTCTCTTATAATTTCCCCGCAACGTCATTTCTATCATGTCATCATTCTAGAATCGTTGTTCACAAATCGAATAATCATGAACCCCTATGTAAATCAAACGAGAAACCCCCCCCTTTAAAAATAGCATAGCTATGACGAAGTCAAAGGCAAAGCCGAAGAGAAAATGATCTTGGAAAGTGCTTGTGCTACACAATAGACACGCCCCGCCACCCCACTTTTTGCTTGGGAACACACATCACAAATATACATACATACGCCGAACGCCGCTTACAACCGCGGCTTGAACGTATGTAACGGTTGATGGCTATGTGCGTACACTCTAATTCAGATTCAGATGCACATGACCTCGCTTTTTCAGCTGTTATATATTTATTTTCAGAAAAAAAAAACACGAAATGGCGGCCACACGGCCTTTCCATAGAGTTTGGCGCGTAAGTTGAAGCGGTTTCTTGAAGCGCTGCATGATGGTTCTAACGGAAAGGGGCAACAAAAAGGTGAGGTCTACGTACTACGCGTATGTAAACGGACCGTATTTACTAGTCTTGTAATTGGCATGAACATGCATAGGGAACAAGGCTGCATTTCGAAATCGTATCTTTGATTTACTTTTGGCCTTTGTTTTCGAGAGAGCCGAAAGCGAAAGCCTGTCGTGCAGCTTTTCAAGTCTCAGATTTGCTACACTCCATTGGTGTCTAAGAAAACCAAACATCAGCCATACCTATAAGGAACTTTAACCCGCGTCGTGTTATCATATCTCACATCACATCAGGCCTCTACATCTCGTCAAACCGAACGGCTTGGCTAAAGTTCTAGCGACCGTTTATCCATCTCCTCCTACTCAGCGAACTCACGAAAATAATCCTCGCAAAATAATCCCTCGCCCTCGCAGCATTCCCTGCGTCACCATCCATTATAATCATAAATCGGCTATTCTTATATGCAGGATGTTGTGTTTGTTTCGTTTGCTCTGTGCAACACGCATTCTTAGTTCGAACTAGCTACATAGTGTCTATCTTACTCTATGCCTAATAAGAACTAGTCGGCGTTTGTGTTTGTGAGGATTGTTTCCATTCCAAAACGTTTGCAGACACACACACAGCTTGTTGGTATGTAATGCGGATGCATTTTTTTGTACATTTTGCTTTTTGAGGATTCCAAGCTGTAGGAAGAGGGGTGGTCGGTGAGGACCGGGAATATGTAGTGTCATTGGTGGACTCCCCGAGCCTTTGGGCGTCTGTAGAGTAAAGTCTTGAGAGACCTTTGAATCCTCTTTGGCTTGCCTTCGTTCAAGTTACGACCAAGTGCTCCGACCAGTTATATTCTAAGCTGCTTTTGTACGCTTTGTACGGCTTCGCCCGGGTCCAGTCACTTTTGCATTTGTACATTCTAGCTACATGATTGGAATTCTCGCGTGCCTGATCATGAGCGGTTTTTTGTTTTGTTTTAAGGTGCAGTTTTGTCATGTTGCTCATCTCGCGGATTTGCATCTCTGGTTGCACCGGGTTGAGTTGTGCTTCGCCATGCTTCGATGGTTTTCTAATTTTTCCCAACACCGAGCTCGTACTACACACCATCTTTGAAGTAACATAGAGTACTCTACCTGTGGATTCACAGCTAGATACAAATGTTACCTCGATGTTCTCGTTCTCATTCCACTGGCTTGCCGCGAGCTGATGCTCGGCTTCGCTGGGGCTTCGCTGCTTGCTAGAGTAGTTCCGTTGCTGCGGGCTCCTCCCCTCCCTCCCCTCCTTCCCTCCCCAGTCACACCACCGTAACAACCGCATCCACGCGAGCGAATTCGATCGCATCCCTACGCCGCCGCCGCCGCCGCCGCCGCCGCAGAGGCAGGGCAGGGCAGGATCCCTCAAGCAGGCAGCAGCAGGAGTCATGAGCGTGATCATCGAGGGTTTTATTTTCGCCTTTTTAATCTCGTTTCGATTCTTCTTTGAACTATTATTTAGACATGTATCTTTTGTTACCCACGGTAGAGAACAAAAGTACAAGCTGCACAAGCACACAAGACACAACAAGCACACCACCTGAACTCAACAAATGCGGAAACTAAATCTGATTTGTCGATGATTAGATGTCGATTTGTCGATTTCTCGATTGCCTGACCTGACTGCTGCCTTTTCTGCTGTATCCCACTGCGTCATTGCTCGCGTTGCTGCGGTGTCGTCAAATGTGATTTGCGTTATGATTTACTCGATCCATTCCATACACACGATGCTCACTCAGCCTCTCTCCGTCGGCCGGGCATGTTCCTGCAAAACTGCACTCCGCATCACCCACCTTACCCCCGTCCGCCGCCATCTAATCGAATCGCCCACAGGTGCCGGGTTAGCTTGCTGTGTCAGCTTGCTGTATTAGCTCGCTCTGTTAGCCTCAATACTAGCGTATCCAAAGCAGCGCCACATTCCAGCCAATCCACAGCCGTAGATAGAGACGCCAAAGTGATTCCTCAGACCCTATCCCTTTTTTCTTTGCCCATCGAGGCGAGTTTGCAAATTGTAGCCGGTTATTAGTCTCTATTCGCCGTGTTGCTGCCCGATCTCCACTTTTTTTCTTGCAAATTTGTCGGCTGCTTGCCGGGGCGGTGTCGGAGAGGAGATGTTACAGGACCCGTACAGAAAAAAACTGATGCACTTAGAGCTGTTTGATATCGTCTAAATTCGAATCCCGGTGATTAAAGATTTTAAGCTATCGCCAGGGTGTGGATGAGATGCACAGGGTGTTCAACATGACCTAACAACGAGGCCGTCGAAAAGTCCTCGACAAGGCCCCGCCTGCCCCGATCCCCGAAAATCCATCCGTCGCCCACCGCCCTTAATTTTTTTGTATGCCAAGAGCTGATAGCTCCTAATAGCTGATGATCTTGGCGTAACTGATACCAACACGCCATCCCATCGCACATCCCTTCTGGCTAGCATTACATACCACCATACCTAAGCAACTTGTACCCTGTAACGCGCAACCACCCACGCCCCCGCGCAAGCCGACAAGCCCCAACAGCCTGCCTACGAGCCACCGTACCGTACCGACCGACCGACCGACCGACCCGACCCTGACGACTTATGACCCTGACGATTTGACGACCTGTCGACCCTGACGACGACCCTTACAACTGGGACCCTTACAACTAGATAACCCCTTACATCCTGACCTCACCTTACCTCGACGTCGAGCGGGTTCGAGTCACGTTAAAGAATTTGTTAAAGAAGAAAATAGAAGAGAATAGAACGAGGAATAAAAGAGCTACGGGAGAACACTTGCGAAAAACAATAAGCAGAGTGACTCTTACCTTTTGTAAGAGCGCAATTTTGGCTTTCTGCAATCTGCACTGCAACAGCACCTGAAAGGGGTGTTGCAGGACGCCAAAAAATAGAGCAGTTCGAGCAGAAAAGAGAGAATTTCGAAGCTGCTGGAACAGAACACAAAAAGAAAATTCCACAAAAGGACATTTTTTTTTTTCTTTCTGACAAAGTTTGTTGTATCAGCCAGGCAGCCAGTGAGTGCGCCCGCTGCAGCAGCCTTCCACGAGGAGGACTGCCATACACCGCCCATAAGCAATCAGACAAAGTTCGATGCCTCCCTTTCCCTATCCCCACCTACCCGCCACAATTGACATTCACAAATCGCCTCCACCGAGTCATCTTGTTAACAGACGTATTTCGACACTATCTCGACCCATAGAGTTGACAACTCTACACTCTCGTTGACCCTTCCTGCACCTACAGAAATTGAGAGTGTAGCACTTGTCGTGTTTCTGTACGCCGCCCAACACTTGCCCTTCCTGCCTGTCGTACACATCCAATACTGCCCTTCCTGCCTCCGTCATATACCTGGCCTGCCCTGCCCCCCCCAGTCCACATCTCTCTATCCCAGTCGACCCCCATCAGCTATCCATAGATACCCCGTCGAAGCAGACCCCCCGACAACCCTTCCCACACCATCTCCCACCTACTGCTTGCTCTTCTCCCATCCCACTCCCGCGTCACTCAGCGAGATCCACTGCTCTAACACCAGCAGCAGAACCCAACCTGCTCATCCATCTGATCCTCTGGTTGATCTTAACAGCCACAACTTCGACAAAAGACCAGAACCAGGGATATTTCTCACTAGAGCTCATTCCCACTAGGACTGCTAGACCCGCTTGAAAAAGACCCGGAGTCAACCTTGCCCACCACACTTGCAAGGACTATCAGCCCGACTCAACCCCCCAGACACCCTTCCTCCACCAGGACTTCCACCTGCCCACACTAAGGGCTACTATCTTCTTTTGTCTACCACCCTCGTTTTCCTCTCTCCATCTGAACCTACCCCCATCCGAACCTACCACCCCTCCCCTCGCTCAGTTCCTGCTGGTATCGCCATACCTAACCTCCAGAGCCATACCAACCCCAGAGCCATACCCTCGCACTCGCACCGCACGACGCACAATCCCCGTAACTGCCTTCCCGGGAGCACCCTCGTCCCCCAGAGCAACGCAGCAGAAAGCGCCCCATCATGTCACATCAACCAGTGGGTGGGTATAAGGAGCAGTCGGCCACAGACACCAGCGCTCCGCAGCACCCCGGCCATTCCATCCTGCAAAGACACCAACCACAAGCAGCGAACGGAAGTGCGATCAGCCAGCAGTCGCACCAGCAGCAGAAGAAGGCTCAGGCACAGGCACAGCAACACGCTCAACAGCACGGCGGCCGTCCTCAATTGCCACAGCACCCGCAGCAGCAGCAGCAACAGCAGCAACAGCAGCAAGGACACCCCGCCTACTCGCCGCACCCGCCGCCCCACCAATCAGCCTTCCAGAGCTCCCCCGGAGTCGCAGGACCACAGCCAGGTCAGCAGCAGCAGCAACACGCCCAGCAGCAAGTTCCTCAACAGGTTCAGCAGCAACAGCCGGGTCAACAGCAACAGCCCGCTCAAGGTCAGCCTCAGCAACAGCAGCAGCAGCCTGCTCAACAGCCGGAAATTCCATACTTTGCTCATCAATCACCGTACGGAACACCCGCTACTGCTAGCACCACTTATCCTCCACCAGGTTAGTTAACCCATTTTCATTTTCATTTTCATGTCCGATCACTTTGTCCGATTTTCTCATGTCCCAATCCTCATGTCCCATCACCCTGTCCTGTCCCACTTTCTCATCCCCATCACACCCCCCGGTCGTGTCCCTTTCTTAGCCAGATGCTCCCCACCCACCCCCATCCCCCCTCCCTGGCAGCCCTGGTCCACACCATCTCCCACCTGCCTGTAAATAATACCCATGTTAGCTGTGTCCCTTGATTCATCCGTCATTAGAACTCTAACGGCATCTGTCATCGTCTGTGGCCCCAGAACATACTTACATCCCCCTCCCCCTCCCTCCTCAAACCCCTCCCAAGAATAAAACCACCCTTCCCTTTCCTTTTAACTCTTGGCTCCTCCCCCGACTCCCTGCACATCATCCCTCCTCGCCGAACAGTTAAACCCATTGTCCGTGTCTCCCAAAGCTACTAGCTAGCCACCCTTCCGCTGCAGTAGTTCGCAAGTCCGACGCGTCTGCGCGTGAAGCTGAAAGACCGATTCAACCTTATTTCCCCTCGCGTTTCCGTCATTAACTCGACTGTGGATACTCAACTGTCTTCGATTAATTGTTCTAACACGTCTTCTCTATTAGCTGAAGGAGCAGATCTTATGGCAACTCACACAATGAACCGTCCTACCTACCCCCCGATATACCACACTACCCAGAGCAACTCGCCTGCCTCTGTCGCTTCGCCGCCCGGAGGAGACCACCGCTCGGTCTACCAGCAGCAGCCAATGCAGACCCCGATGTACGGCTATCAGCAGTACCAGCAGCCTGCCGCTCCTCCCCCGCCCTACATGAGCCAGCAACACCCGCAGCACATGCAGAACCAGCAGCCGATGTTGATGTCGCATGCGCAGAATCAAACTATGACTCCGCCGCAGCAGCATCACCATCAGCAGGTTGCTCCGAGCCCCTCGGCGGCTCCCAAGATGCCTCAGCAGCATCAGCAAGCACCTGTTCACAAAGCCTCTCCAGGTACGGCACCTCCGTCTTCTGGCAGTAATAAGACCAGCTCAATCAACCCAAATGCAGCACCAGGCCCCATCCCTGCCACTACGCCCCTCGTCGTTCGTCAAGACCAGAATGGTGTGCAGTGGATTATGTTCGAGTACTCTCGCGACAGAATCAAGATGGAGTACACAATTCGATGCGATGTCGCGTCCGTAAACGTCGATGCGTTGTCGCCCGAGTTCAAGACCGAAAACTGCGTATACCCTAGAGCTTGCTGCAGCAAAGATCAGTACCGTGGTAACAGGTTGGTGTACGAAACGGAGTGTAACTCAGTTGGATGGGCATTGGCAGAGCTAAACCCCCCTCTTCGTGGAAAGCGTGGGTTGATCCAGAGAGCGGTGGACAGTTGGCGGAATTCGAACCAGGACCCTCGGTTGAGAAGTAGACGAGTTCGAAGAATGGCTAAGCTTAACAACCGCAAAGCGACAGCTCAAGCGAGTCAGGCTCACCTCGGTGCTGGATCACCCGGCGTCCAGGCTCTTCCATCGTCATCCGTTCAAACTGGACTTCTAAAGGGCCCCAGCAACCTTATGCCTACTGCCGGACAGCAATTGCATCACCACCACACTGCGACTGCTGACAATTCCGGAGCCGCCACCAATGGAGACGACGAGATGGGCGCTATGCTCCAGGGTCACCAGCACTCTCAGCAGCCCGCCTATGGAAACGTCCAGAGTCACCTGACTTCCGGAGACAACTCGCGTTCAACTTCTGGTCACCTTTCGCCTGCAGTTGGAGGAGACGAATTTGGTAACGCACACGCCCATGCTCACCACCACCACCAGCCGGGTCCCACGAGCGGAGACGACATTCGTCCCCGTCATGTCTTCAACAACGGATACCCGACTTCGTACCCGTCGCAGAACGTTGGAGGACCCTCCATGGCCCCTCCCATGCACCACGGAATGGACCCCATGGGTCCGTCAACCAGCGCAACCAACGCCGTAGCGACCTCGACACCCCCAGTGAGCAACACATCTTTGTTTGGCGATATTCCCGAGCACAAACGCCGTAAGTTTATCCTTGTGGACGATCCGCACCGTGGCTCACGCGTGCGCGTCCGCGTTATGCTTGATCAGGTCCATATGCAAGAGATTCCAGATTCGTATCGGAAGTCCAACTCGGTCTACCCCCGGTCCTTCATCTCGAGTCAGGAAGAGCTGGACAACAGTGGAACAGAGATCCACACTCAAGTGGTAGTTCCTATGCTGGACGGCACTAATATGACCGTTCCGACCCCGCCACCCTCGAGCACAAAGAGAAAGAAGGAAAACGACTTGAACGAGCTGGGATATCGTATGTCGTGGAGCCAGTCGAGGGTTTTTGCGGGGCGGACAATGTTCCTGCAGCGAGCCTGTAAGTAGTGTCTTTCCGGATGGGTAGTGGGGGTGAAGCTAATCAACGGGCAGTGGATGCCTATCGTAACAAGATGCGTAGCAGCATGATGGCAGCAGGAACCGACGTCATGAGCTCGGCACCTCATCTCGAGACACGTGTTGGAAAGCGTAAATGGATGGATAGAACTCGACGCTCCCGCGGCGCCGCCTCTTCCAACTAATGATAAATAAGGTTTTCCTAATTTCTTTCCAACATCGATGATGTACCACCCTTTTTAGATTTCTTATTTCTTTCACCTTACAAGGGGCGGGACAGGTTCTTAGGTTGGTTGGATTGGAGCAAAATTTCGGTTTTTTATTTGAGTGTTGTTCGCATTTGGGGTTGCCTCCACTACTATATCCACATACACCACACAATGTCTTGTTTTTTTTTTGTTACTCTATATCTTCTTGAGTGTCGTTTCTTGTCTTTTTTTCGTGGTTATCCACGGGGTGGGTTGGTTTTGCAGTTTGTTCTGGCAGAAAAGCTTATACGTACTCTTTTTTTACTGTCTTTTTTTTCTGGTATTTCGGTTGGGTAGGGGAATCTGGGGGCCAGGCAAAGGTCTTATTGGTGTTCGGTGTTCACCGAGATGGGTTCTCTATCTCGAGGGTTTGATCTTTAAGGCGACTTGAAGTTGTCCTTTATGGTCTTTCCTAACGGATATGAGAACTAGGATGGAGTGCTGTATATCCTTTTTATGTCGTTATGTCCTTTTGTTTTTTTTTTTGTCTTTTATTGTAACCGTCATGTGTTCAGTTGATATGGGTCTTGTTTTTTTTCTCTCTCGCACTGATTTTTTCTGTTGATGCTTCTGTTTACTGTTCGCGCGGCGTCGTTTATATATCGCTACTTTTTTTTTTTGTTTTTTTGATGGATGGAATGGAATATGAAGGGATGGGAAATGGAAAGATGGAAAGATTGAAGGATATGGGGGGTGTGGGATACCCGATGGAAGGGAAGATTGTATTAGTGTTTTGGATTGGATAGGATGAATGAGACGATTTCATGACTTGTGAATTTATGTCTGTGATTCGATATGTGATTGTGATAATTACTGCTATTTGGATCTGCTACATACAATCAACAAAATCACCTTAACACCTGTGAGCCCGCTTGACAGAATTGAATTCCACTCTCGACATTCAACAACCCCCAGAATCCCCATCAAACCCCATTCTCTCAACCCTCAACCTCGCCTCGCATACCATTTTAAACGCCCGGCAAAACTCTTCAGCGGTTGATCTCGTGACGCGATGCAAGCAAGAAGCTAGGAATAGTCCGCATAGTCCGCATAGCATAAATATTGCATCTTGCATGTTGTGTCAACCACCCGGAAACTATCGGACCTGATTCACTGATTCAACCAGGCGATAATGCAACGATACTAATGTAATGATGATTGGTCGGATGATTCATGATGAAGCTGGGCGAAGCAGGTACATGTAAGGGGCTCACGTATGCAGCAGCTTCGGTGAGGAATTATGGAAGAGTTTGGATGCAAACGGCGGAATCTGAAGGATTGAGGCGATAAAAGAAGAAATAGCAATTATGTGTGAAGTAAAGATGTGGAGGAAGACTGGTCTTCGAGGTTTTTTTGTCATTGGATGCCCGTGGATAAACTCCAGTCTCAGCTGCACGTCATTCCCAACCCACGCGGTAGATTATGAACATGGGATGGGATGGTTATAGAAGGTACGACCCCGGGCTCCCCGGTTCGAAGATGCGGAATAAGTTAAAAGCGGCTGCGGCCTGGGTATCTACCGACGTGATGCGTTGAGGTTCTAGAAATTCTGCAAATGATGAAGAAGCTTGATGACTTGTTCAGCCCTAGGGCTAATTTATTCGAAATTCCACTGGTCTAAACGATATATACGGGCTGTCTTTGAAAAGCCGCGGAGGCAGTAGCAAAAGTGGAGATAACTTGGTGCCGCGAATACATAACAGCATCCAAATTCTGGAGAATTTACGGACACAGGTTCTAGAAATTCTGCAGATTCTGATGACTTGTTCAGCCTTAATTCCTTCGAAATTCCTCAAAAAATACCGGTCTAAATGATATGTACGGGCGGTGGAGATACTTGTTGCCGTGGATACATACCGACATCCGAATTGGAAAATTTTATGGACACGATGCGGCGGTGAAGATGCGGTCATTCTAGAACTTACGCGTCCAGCCCTATTTCATCTTCAACCTCTCGTAATCGGTTAGGTCTTTCTTTAGCCGTCGACTAATGAATTTAGATGAGGGTTCCTGCGTGAAGATTTTTGACTGCGGCCCTGCAGAACTGCGGTGAAAATGCGGTCAAGTCGATGCGGGTATGGCTGTGACGTGTCCCGGTGTCCGCCCTGCACATGTGTCCGTGGCCGCCTTGTCTATGTCTAAGACTGTGAGTCTACCCTGTATCGATTTCCAACCGTTACATTCCTCCACAAATGTACTTGAAGTTTGCTACGTTTTGTCCGAGTCCGGACGGCCAAATACATTCACATCCCCAAAGCCCGGTGAAATGTACACATTCTACCACTCGATAAGCCGTACTCTATACGATCTTCACCGGGAACAGCCAAAGTACAAATCCCGGGTCGGGACCACAGGGGACCACTTAACACCGCCGCACCACATAGCCAGAGCCACGGCCAATTTACACTTCGTGTAGCCGAGTATTTGAACCACGGATCAGAAAACGCGGCTTTGAGTATGCAAGGACAAAGTGACTACATACTCGAATCCGTGGTAAGAATTCTAAGGCTCGCCGTTACGGGAAGGTTTCCCGGGTTTTGCACTTCTCCACAAACTTCTCCCTATCGGATAGGGTTAGGTGATAACAACTGTACTGTAAAACGGATATGCTCCATGAAAAATCTGGAGAAGCATACTATTCGTCTCTGGTTGATGACCTTGGCTATGTGTCGGGAGGTAGGGATTCCTCTTTATGCTTTAAGCCTTTTACGGCCCGAAGACGGACGGTTTTGGCTCATGGCTATGATGTGGCGAGCCTTCTTATGCCCCAATCAATGATTCGGTGAATGTATCCTTTTACGATTTACACTTTTCATCCCGGACCCTTCTTACTGAACCGGTGTTTCCGTGGTTCACGGTTTGCACGGTTTGCACTTCTATTTTCCATGCTGATGAATTGTATACTGGGATACGGGATAGCTGGAGCTGTTGTGTGATTGCAGTTCGGCGTCCGATATCTAGGGTACGTACCGAACCGTTTACGGGACGGGAAGACGGAAGGAGAGGTAAGGCAGCGCTGACTTTTTGAGCATTACATATCTACAGAATGATTGCCTACTCCGGCGTTCACTTCTATGCAGAATCCGTTCCGGGAATTTCTCGAGGTTTAGGGCCGATGACTTGTAGAAGACAAGAGATTATTGGTGCTTGGGTGTTTGTTTGTAGCCTTCTATAGTGATTTTCTAAATTACTTACGGTTAAGTTTGCCGCTTGGTTTCTTTATCCAAACAGATCAAATAATCATAACCATTTCCGGATTCATCGAAACGCTAGCACATATGTCATGAACTTCTAAGCTCCATACTGTAAGGCAGAAGCAAGCTTTTGTTTCTTCACTTCTGGTCGGAGACCGCCATTTCCGGCCTGGTCAGTTTGCACTTTTGCTTATCTACTCATTGAACACCGGGAACGCTGTAACTAAGACGAAAGTTTGCTGGTGCGACTTGGAGCTCGGATTTTGCCTCTTGAATCAATACGTAGCTGTTATGGTACTCATACTGATACCGAAACGAATCACGCGAACCCTAGGTCCCGGTTTCTGCCCTAATGTCATATCTTTCTACTTTCGGTTTTGAAACGAATGACAACACATCACGAGGCCAGAACTTTTCCGGGTATCAAGATAGATCTAGTGGGATTCTAGCTAAATAAAGATGTGTATTGAAGATTCTAACGTTTAGATGCTCTAAGATGCACCGAGGCCTCTACCGCCCTAAAAGAAAAAGAGAATCTTCACCTCTTCCGGTGAACGTTGAAACGCCAGCACATCTATCAGGCGACTTTCAACCTCCAATTGTAAGTGTAAATGCACTAGTTTATGGTGGATTGGTAACTTTGAAGTCGAGGCTGGACCAGTTAGCCAGATGGCCTAGAGCGTTCAGCTGGTTGCTTCGGCACTTTTGGAAACCTTTCCCCTGGATTTTGCGTCCTCAAAACTTACGATTCTGACATGGCTTAAACTAACTAAACTTCTTTTGATGATTCTCTCCACTACCAAGACGTACACCTATGACTCCTGGGGATAATCTTTTGCAAATCCGTGGCTCGGGTTTGATGCTATTACCGTTATGTGGATTTTTTCCGTCCAAGCCTTGTTTCAACGTGGGTTCTGAGAATTTGCGAACTTTGGGCATTTATCCATGAACTAGTAGGGTGACCGAGGGATATCTTGGTGCAAGATCTCAATGTTGATCGCGAGTCTTAACGGTAATCGGAGACGAGGGTCAACCTTGTTACACTTTGATATGGCGTGCGGGCATGGAAGTGCGGTGATGGATGAGATTGGACCCGAGATGATATGAGATGGTCCCGAGGGTCGAAGGGCGTCGTGCACGGTAAGATTCCGAAAAATTTACAAGGTTTGACCAGAAAAACGGTCCGTAAGTAGGGAGATGCTTGCTCACGAGATGGTCCCGAGGGTCAAAGGGCATTCCGAGATGGCAAATGTACAAGGCTTGACCAAGAAAACGGCCAGTAAGTACTCTAGGGACATACTTGCTGCAACTTGTCGGTGAGATACAACCTACAAGGAACTTTCAAGATACAATCTTGATCTCAGATCTCGTAGAGGACCCACATAGTATATTGAAGCCCTCACCATGATACGAGCAGTGAGCACTAGATGAGGATCCATCATCTTGCGTATGTACTTCCCCTGAACTATGAAGAACATGGCCATGGTTTGAAGCCTGTGGATGCGAGCAGATGCGAGGGAATTACACTGGGATAAAGGAGTATTACTTGTGGTGCTCTATATCTAATGAGATCAGATCTCGAGATGTGAAAATTGTCAAAGCTCGCAGTAGTGTTAAGGTACAGCCAGGGCCTTCCTTGTTTGCTCGCCCTTGGGCGATGGGGATGATGTCGGGATGAAATCACCAGATAATACAGGCTAGCTTGATGGAAAACGGTCCAAAGAGATAGATACACGAAGCTACTGTTCAAGATGGCCTGACTTGTGAGGCCAGGAGGACGTTTGTAGGGCAGCGGTGGAGAAGTTGGAGTTTGGTACGTACTACATGTTCGTGGTCACTGGAGGCCTCAGTAAGTTCCCGCTGGTTGAAAGATCACAGCTGGAGCTACAGTTTTTGATACCCATAGAAGGCGGCGGTCTTTGGAATGCCACACTACCCGAAGCTTGTGTTACCCATGGTTCGGCCGGGGATCTTCTGTGAATCTGTGGTTTGGAAGGTGGATATCGTACTTCACCAGGATGAAAAAACCACGCTTGTGCTGCCATATATCTCGTTTCATTAGATCTTTCACAATACATAATTATCGCATCTTCATCGATGGAGCGGGGTTGCACCTTGTTGCGTGCGGGGATGATTTATGAAAGAGATCTTTGGACTTCGTAGACCTGGACAGTTGACGAGATCGTTGGGACAAAATCTACAGTTCACGAGGACAGTACTTTACAGCTTACAACGGAGTACTATGACCTAAATTTAGCAAATACTCGCGGCGAAGAACCTTCAACGTAGCGCTTGAAGAAAATTTCTTCTGGACTTTCAAGTTTTCTTCCACCTCTCCCTCCATCCCACGTCTTCTCTGCTCACGCGCACAACTGAAACAGAAATTCAAGGCAAGCTAACTATCTCTGAAGCCATTATGGGGCATCCTACTAAATTTTGGGAGCGCGGGGTAGGTTGGTCTCCGTGGTGTGACACTTCCTCGATGAGAATTTCGCAGATATGCCATGTACCTTGCTAATTTCCGCGACTAGAGTGACTACCGATGAGTCTACATCCCTCTTTCTTGCGTCTACTCGTAGGTCCTGCCGAGGATAGCCTCCTAATCGGACCTAATTCCCTAGTCTCATAGATCTCCTATGTCAGTTTCCAAGGTTGACCCCCACCTGTCAGACAAGCCATTACCTAGCCCTTACACCAACTAGACGATCTCCCGGGTCCTATCTTGGGAGGTCAAACAAACCAACGGTTGTACAGGCTCTTTCCAGTGGGTGAGCAAGTAGTCGTTGCCCTCGAGCCCCTCATCTATCAAGCATCATCCCGGACAGATCCTGTATACATCAAACCACACCAACCTACATCATGCGTTGGAACTTGATATATCTTCTGCGGGATTTTTGCAGGAGGTGTGTGTGCTCGGAGAAGCCTTGCAATGGCACAGAGTTTCCAACGAACCAGAAATTGGCGTTGGATTTGATGGATTCCATTGATAGATTGATTTGCAGCGCGGATTGCATAAAGTCGGATGAGGACGAAGCGCTGCCTCAAAGATGAAGATAGTAGTATGAGGTACGTAAGGGAACAGAAAAATCGTACAGCCTGATGTGATAAGGAGATAGTCACGTCATGAGGGGTGTGCCTAAACCGGTACGAACCCGAAGAAAGAGATTGGCGGGGCGAACAAGGCCCCGCGGTTGAGCTGCAAGATATCACGGGATGGATAACAACTATTTCCAAACATTGGACACGTAATAGGAATACCTCTATACATATACATCTGAAAATCTAGCTACATCCGGTCCTCAGATTAGAGGATCGTGAGTTGCATCTGATACCGGTTCATCCTTCCTCACTCGTGCATAACCCTGGACGAACTAGCGCATAAACGTTGCCTAGCGTCTTCGGCTCGCCAAGGGTATCCAACCTTAATCCCCACCTGCCTTCTCGGCTGCGACCTGTAACAGGATGTAACATGACCTTGCCGCGTCGGCTGTTTGTATCTCCATCTTTCCGACCTATAATAGCGCTGCTTACTACACGGTCTATATTTGCAAGGTATGTACACAAGACATAATCCGTTATGGTGTAGTGGCTAGCATCGGCCGCTCTCAAGCAGAGCATTAATCCGGCCAGACCGGGGTTCAATTCCCCGTAACGGAATATTCCTTTTGTCTCTCCTAGGCAACATTTTCTTTTGCCCGCGCATTGCTTTTACTTTCAGAACCGGTTTCATTGTACTGCCGTTGGTTATTCCGCTTGACTCACCCTTTGTCAAGCTGTGTAGCTCTTTACAGGTTTTCTAAACAGAACCTACGGGAACGTGGGGTTACAGGACCATGGCCAGCTGTGCTTCAGGTGCCGAGATACAAGGCCCACCCCGGCATCAGGAAAGCAACACCGAATCGGGCCGAGAGCGGTTACTGCGGTGGGAGCTTCACCTCAGCCCTATAGGAAGTGATGCAGGAGTTCACGTGCCGGCGGTTTATACTAACGTGGCGGGATGTATTACAGCGGCGTTAGCTAGAGCGAGGAAGCTTGTCAAAAATAGAGGCAGAACAACCGAGAGCTAAGATCTACACTAAGGCCTAGATCTGAGAACCTGAGGTGGCTAGCGTTTCGGCCTATTATTGAAACGACGGAGTTGTTATTCGAGGCGCGCGTTAGTGCGGATAGAGAGCTGTGGTATTACTGTGGGTCTCCGATCACCGGGGGAGTTGAAGTTGAAACTTGGTGATAACTTATGATTCCAAAGGTTGTAGATTGTAATCTACTATCGGGACGATCTGATACGTGGGTCCCGTCACGTTCAAACGAAATAAATGTGTCTCTATCTATGGCAACCTGCGAAAGCTGTTGATATGTTGTCTACATGAAACTATCTGAATCTCGACCGAGTCCTTCTATCATGAGCGCCTGCAAACCCCTTTTTCACACGATCACTCGATACTTGTCACAAGAGTCTGTGGCTAGTTCTAAATTTACGAGTGATGAAACTTGATCTGGTAGTGATATTCGAAGAACGGACTTCAGACTCCGCACGCAGTATGATAGCTCCAGAGATGACAGTATTGACGATTTTCTGGAACGTCGCGAGAAGGCAGATTATGGCATTTTTTTCGAAACCGCTGTTGCATGATTGACATCAGCAAATCGAATTACAAGTTTTCAGGACTCGCTGTTGTATTGTGCTAGTAGTGTGACTTGCGAGTGATATTTCTGGTGGTTTAAGGTGCGTGATTCACCGTGATTCAAGATGAACACATGGGATTTTCGACACAAGCTTCACTCAGTACAAAGCCCAAATAAGCAGCGAAAATTTAGAGTTTCAACAGGGTACACTTGTACCCATCTCTCCTACTCTCCTACTTCCGCCATGCACTAGCTCGACCCGCATCTGCCATCTGCTTGGTGCGCCGATTCGCTAGCAGAACCATACGCCAGTTACCAACCCAAAAATGATGAGTATGTGGCTACTGTCCGCTTATATCACATCCGTTCCTATGGCTTGGGGATAGCACCCGCGATGTTGTGTCGGCATCTTGTCAGCGACACCACGTGCTCTGGACTATGGACTGGGGCAGCATAATAAATGAAGTAATTACCAACAACTTCCAAAGAAGTATTTCGCGGATTAAAAGTATCGTTTTTGTACAGCGGGGCCTTTGTTCCCAAGATCTGCCTACACTAATCCCATGATAGCATCCATGATGGTCCAAAAATCCTACATGGAAAAGATATTCTTACTCTTTACATACTTAGGATTGGTGCGAGCTAGTTCCGAAGGAAAGCCCCACTTTCTCTGCGTGAGGCAGTGGGTCTTGTTTTCTTTCCTCGTTTGTGTCTTCGAAGGAGGATTGTCGATGGAGTAGGCGGTAGATATTTAACATGTCAATCAGAGTTTCTAAGTTCGTGGACATAAGCCACGCGGCGACAACATGAAATGATACATATTCAGTGCAAATTCAAAGCATTAAATCTGCTCGACGGCCTCTGTCAACCCGTTTCTCCAGTGTTCCTCGCTTTTGACCTTCTTAACTCAGAGCTTATGTAGAGCTAGCAGTTGTCAGTGCCGGACTCCATTTTCCACACCTCCACTTCAAGACCGACTATCTGCATTTACACCGTCCTCTTACAACAGATCATGTTAATACTAAGCGAACCAAGCTCCAGGGTACGGAATGGAAAGCATGTCATCTCGAGCTCCACCACATCCAGAGGTCAAACTTTGAATTGCACCCTGCTGTTACCCCCCATAATCTCTAAGCACTCACCTTCTCTCATTTCCGCGACGACAGAGTGTACATAGGGGGAGCGGAACAAAAGCTAGAGTTTTCTTCGTGGAGTAACGTGCCGCAGTTGCAGTTATTCTCACATTGTGTAATTGTTATTGGCTTAAGCTATCTATTTTCGAGGAGATTATTGCAACAAGCTCGCCGAAATGTGTCATTTAGTGGTTGCATTGCGGCGGACATTAACACCGAACAACACACGGCCGGCGATTAGAAACACCCAAAAGCTTCGTGATTCCGCCTTACCGATGGTCGATGACTTTTGAGGGTCGTGTTGAGCTGTTGATGCTCTTTAACACCGGTCCTTGAGGAATTGGTGGTTCTATCCTTTACCCAACCATATTCAAATTGGAAGGTTGGTGGTATACGTACACTGGTACTGGTATCACGGAGTCAAGTTCGCAATTGAGTCATGCCATGTCACCTGAGTGACTTGGCCCATAAGTTTCAGTTGAGACTACAATCTTTATAATGTAATGTTTGTATCAACCTGAATGGACAAGCAAATATCAATCATCCATTATGGTGTAGTGGCTGGCATCGGCCGCTCTCATGCACAGCATTAATCCGGCCAGACCGGGGCGCAATTCCCTGTGATAGAATGTTTCTTTATATTTTGTTTTCTTACCCTATAAATAGGGCCATTGAAGAACCAGACCAGACCCAACCTCCAGCCTTTGAGAAGCATAAGGAAAGCATTGTGGGCTAAAGTTCGGGATGTCAGGTGATAACAGCAATGTACTCCTCAAGCTCAAAAGCATTTGACCCCTCATTCTAAGTACCCATGGGTACCTATGTCAGTTTCGGTGACTGTTGAGATGACTACCCCTAACTATAGTCAGCATCTTCAATAATCCACAATGTTCCAGTTACATTTACTATACCAAAACATGTCTGATTTTATCAGTTCTTGATTGATATGATAGCAAAAACACTGCACAACAGTAAACTGAAAATATAATGAAAAGAATTTGATTTTTAATCACATGATGGGAAAAAGATTGATGACACTGAGATGATACTAAGATGATACTAAGATGATACTAAGATAACACTAAGATTATAGTCATCTAATCTTGTCTTAGAGCCATTTCAGAGGGGTCAAATACTTTTGAGGTTGATGAGTAAGGTGGAGTGGGGTTGCATAGTGATGTCAGCAAAGATGGAGCAACTGATCCCTCACTATGTCTAACCTTTCCCCTCCCTCTCTTTCCCTTTCTTCTTTTGTCAGTTAGGCCAGGCACAATACAAATCTTTTCCATTATTTCTCTTCTCACATTGTATATTAGTGAGGATTGTATGCTCTACATTTCATTTCCATGCTGTGGTCACATCATTTTTGTATTGTTGTGGTGGCGTATGGTGTGTGGTTTGTAGTTATCAACTGGATAAAGCTCTGATGTAGATATAATCTTTGCCACTATGAGTTAATTCATTTCTTTTCTTTTTGATCTTCTTTTTGTTTTTTGGTCTGGGTCACAGCAATCTGACAGCTAGATCTCCTCTTCTTCTCAAATCTTTGATTCTCAGAAGGCTTCTCTTCTTGTTTGTGGCTTATAGCCATACAGTGTTCATTCCCTTTAGTTTCTTTTTTTCCAATAGGTGGATGAAGCTTTCTATGTATCATACCCCTTCCAGAAGACACATTAAGAGAATGGGGATTCTCACAAGTAATAACTTAAGTCATAGGACAAGAGCCATTACAGGCCAATCTTCATCTACTTCCTGCAGGAAGTAGGATAACAGGGGGCCAGGAAAAAAGAATAGTCAGTTATACAAGGTATTACCCTCTGATCTTGTCAGGCTACTTGTGCCTGTCACAAGAGACACTGCTGGTCATCAGTAACTGTGACCCTGGGCACAGTTTCTGCTATGCAGAGGGGATTTTGATCATTCAGGTTTCATAATCCAAAGATGTAGCTAGGAAGTTGAACTAATTGATCACAGGCCAAATAAACTTAAGGGGTGTTCTTTGGAGGGTTGGTGATTTTGTTGAGTAACTGTTGAGGAGGATGATCTTCTTGCTGATGATCCAGGAGATATTGGGAGGACACAGGTCTCTTTATAGACTTTCATCTACAGCCTTGCTCAGCCTTCCCCTGGTATATGACTGCTGAAACAAGTATAGGAGATAAGACATGAGTCATTTCTAAGTACAGCCTTTGATGGATTGTGTCAAAGTAAGTGCATGATCAAGTTAATCACTCACTTGTATGCTGACCACCATCATCAGATTAATCCTGGAAATACTTCATTGTGCTACCACACCTTCTAGTAAGGTAATGAGATTAGCAGTCATAGTGGAGACAGGCTCCATCTGACTGCATAATGCAATGACTCATCTGAGCATGACAGTGAGTCATTTCTCATCTGATGTCACACCCTATAATGTGTGATAGTAGATTGGGTAACATGTATAACTTGAGAGAGAACATGGCAAACTCAACAGGAGAATGAATAATAAGATAAGCAATTCAGGCCGGAACCCTCCGAGGATCTGGCAAGTGAAGTCACGTGACTCATGACCCCCTGAATAAGACCTCATGAAGGTCCCAGCCCAAGACGTCACACCTGTTGAACGTCAGCATGGGAAAGATCAGGAAGGAGAAAGGGAGGGACTTACCTCAATAATGGCAACTCAGCCATGAGAGGACTGTTGGTGATGATGATGGAGAGAAGTCGACGAGGGCAAACAGTACCTAGTGACACATGAGGAGGTACTCAGCAACCGATGGATACCAAGAGGGCTTGCCCTGGAGAGGAGCTCCATGGCATGTGCAAGGCATTGCAAAATCATCATTCAACATACCTGCATTCGGAGTTAGTTGACCAAGGCAGAGTCTAGTCGGTGAACAGGAGTGGCACTGAGTACAAGGGTCAAGACTGCACAGCATGAGACAACGTACGATAAGCAAGGAACCCACTCAAGGAACCTGTTCAAAGGAACCTGATATGATGCGACCATCAGCTAGGGAACACTCCGTAGGGAATTGTTGGGATTGCGTTCACACCAGGGTGTAGCTGCGCACAGGTGAGCGCAGGTGGGGGACTCATGACATCACATGGAAAGTGCTAGAATCGCACGAGTGATAGGGCATGATTGTCACCACACAAGCAATCGAGATTTCCTTAGGGAATCTATGATGATGCGGCTCAGAAGGAAAATGGCTCATTGTCATTCCCTGATGAGTTATTGCATTACACGGTTAGACGGGGATTGAATCCTGTTATGATCGCTAATCCTGTACCTTATGGGAAGGTGTGGTATCATGGCAAGGTATTTTCAAGAATTAATTTGAAGATGGTGGTCAACATGCAAGTGAGTGATTAATGCAATCATGAGCTTGTGATGATGCAAGCTATCCAAGATTATTGTTGGAAATGACTCACATCTTATCTCCTAAACTCATTTTCAGCAGTACCATCCTGGGGGATGGTTAGACGAAGATGGAAGTCCAAAAGTCTATAAAGAGGTCTATGTCTCCACAGTCTCCAAGATCATCAGCAACGAAATCCTCCTCAAGACAAGTTACCAGAACAATCCCACCGAACCTCAGAGAAGACACACCTTAAGTTTATTCCGCCTTGTGATCAATAGTTCGAATAAACTTCCTAGCTTCATCTGAGAGCAACAAACGACCCTTCGAATTCAAATGAAATGAATTATCAAACCCCCCTCCACATAGCAGAAACTGTGCCCAGGGTCACACTATAAACTTAAGGCACAAGCTACCAAGTTTATCAAATCGAACACGAGAAATGAAAAGACCCTCTTCTAGGGCAAACAGACACTCTACTACAAACAATCAGTTACTCCACCATGTCCCACTACTGAACCATCGAGTCCCCCACTGCTGGACCAGCTGAAGATGTCCAAATGGGCAATACTGTCAAAATTTATCACCCCAAGACTTGGGACCAGCTCAAAGATCAATGAGCCCCCACATTTACTGAAATGGCTACAGTCAGCAAGGACCAGCTTCCTCAATGGTTCATCCAAATGGTGGAATGAATGAATGTCACCGAGAGGGACATCCAAGGATTATTTCAGGCTCTCCAGAGAGAAAGAGCCACAGCACTGGCCAATATCAGTCAGATGGAGGCCTTATACCAAGAAATGGCAGAAACCATGCAGAATGCTTATGATGTTGTCATCAAGAAGGGTGACATCGACCAAGAAATCAATCACACAGCAATTGTGCGCCTTGTTCAGGCTAGCAACGAATTTGGGTCTCAGGTCTGGCAGACAATTGGAGGCCTGGCCACGGATATTCAGCAAAAGCAAGAGGCAAACCAAGAGGCTGCGGAAAGGCTCACTACTGGAGTCCAAATTATCAATGATGTCCTGGAAGGTTTTGCGACCTACCAAGCAAATTGGAATAAGAATGTTGAGAATTGGGCATCTGAGAAAAAGGATAATGACAGAAGGCATGATAAAAGAATCCGGGACCTTGCTAGAGCCAAGGAATGCCATCAACGATGGCAGCAGGAATATGAAGCTGCAAGAGAGCAAGAAAGGAAAGAACTTATAGACAAGGTCATCCAGACGGTCACCAATCGATTGGCCAAGCAACAGCCAATTGATGCATGATCCCTCACCGAGGCCATAGAGGAAAGAGAACCCTCATCTGAGATACTTAATGTGGCAATCGGAACAGCACTACCTGCATCCTCAACCAATTCAGAAAGAGGAGCTACAGCTGGGAAGGGTGGAAATGGTTGCAGACCTCCAAAGCCCAGGACAGGACTACCCCCCTCAGTCCCCTCAGACTCCTCCTCATCAGACGATGACTCAGGTTCTGGAAGAAGAACCTTGGATAGCTTCCACAGAAGGCAAAAGGAATGAAGAGAAGAAAAGGAATGAGAGGTCAAAGTTACAGAGTTCTTTGAAACCTTGGTGGACAGGTTGAAGGAGCCTGCCCCAGCAGACCTACATAAGAAACCCAAGATGCCTGAAATGAAGGATCCTCAGATCTTCACTGGCAAGGATAAAACCCTTTTCCGCGCTTGGTGGATGTCAGTTCAGGACTACATTGAGACATACTCCTCTTCCTTCCCTGATGAGGATGCACAGGTTAAATGGGTAGGGAGCCTATTCTCCCACAAAGCCCTCAGTTGGCATCAAGAGCATCGAAAGGCAATCAAGAGCCAAGGGCTGAAGGACAACTGGGCTGCTTTTTCAAGCGCCATCGAAACACGATTTATGGACAGAAGAGAAGTCCAGAAAGATGAACGCCGAATCTGAGAACTCCAATACGAAGGAGATATCGATGACTACATTACGAAATTGGAAGACCTCAACATGAGAGTAGGGGCATCAGGCCCCATGTATAGAGCAGTTATCTGGGATGCGATGACCCCAGAAATCAAGAAGATGGTGTACCAGACCTTCAAGGGGATCCCTACAGATGACAATGCCATGATTGAAGCAGTGAAAGAAGCTGCATACATTGTGGAAAACATTGACGAAGAGATAATGGGTCCCAAGAAAAGGACATTGGAGGTACGGGACAACCGTCCCCCTAAGGAAGCTGCTCGTCCTCGTCAGATGCAGCAGAAGGACCAAAAGGTCAAGGAAAAGAACAGGGATAAGAAAAGTTCTTCTGGGAAGAAGACAGACAAGCCTGCAATTTTTGCCTCAGGAAGGGAGGCCTTACAGAATGTTCCTCAGAGCGAAATTGACAAACACAAAAAAGATAAAGCAGATTGTTGGAGATGCAGGCACTCAGGTCATAAGATGTATGACTGTTATGCAAAGAAGACTGTACGAGGAACAGAGTTGTTGAGTGGAGGCAAGACAGCCTCTGCAGGCAAAAGAAAGAGAGATGATGATGAGGAAGAAGACAAGGGGCAAGAGAAGCCCAAGGATAAGAAGAAGGCCAAGATGGCAGCTGCTAAGCAGGACAATGAGGACACTGAGATGCCAGATGCTCAGCCTAGATCTTGGGAGATCGAAGACAGTGAGGATTTGGAATTGGAATTTTAGAGTCCTCTAGGGAGGCATCACCCGAGGAGGAGGATAGTTCTGACACACAAATACACAAGTGTGCAGGAGTTAAAAGGTAAGCTACAGACAACCTCCTGTTGTTCAGGACAAAGAATTGATGAACAGACAATGGAACCTCAACCCCAGTTACTCAAAGGGAAGACCTGGTTCCACCTCATCATGGACCCAGACCAATCATTGACATGGTTGTGACCTGGTCCAAAACCAGCCAATGAATGGTGTAACTCCTACTTGATGCAGGATCCACCGCAGCACTTCTGGACAAAGGCTTTGTTCAGAAATTCAAAATTCTGAACATAAAAAGAGACACCCCTCTCCAAATTCGCAACTTCAACAATGAGGTAGTTGCTGGAGCAGGTGAATTCTTTATGGTTCCTTTCATGTTGCAGCATAAAAAGCATTTTGCTGCAGAATCCTTTGAAGTCGCACCTCTAGATAGTGACTGCAATGTTATCCTACCATATTGGTGGATGACAAAACATCAGCCATGCAACTTATGGGGAGACAAGAACAACATCTCATTCACTACCCCACATTGTACAGAAAAATGCACCAAGGCTCAGGCTAGTGCATTCTCACTTAAGGTCAACAAAAGAGTACTTGACCACCCAGAGGCCTCAATTATAGGCCACATCTCCACTGCCACCACTAAGGAAGAACTATCAGATGCATTTGAACAAGTACCTGAGAAATTCTGAAAGTGGATCAACATCATGACCAAGGAAGCAGCAGACAGGCTTCCTGACCACAAACCCTATGACCATGCAATTGACTTGAAGGAAGGAGAAACTCCTCCTTGGGGTCTAGTTTATGCACTCAATGAAGTTGAACTGGAAATACTGAGGGAATGGTTCAAAGAAATGCTGAGGACAGGCAAGATTAGACCATCAAAATCTCCTGCCGCAGCCCCCATTCCCTTTGTACCTAAACCCTATGGTCGAGGTCTGAGATTGTGTGTCGATTACCGAGGAATCAATAAGATAACCATTGCCAGTTGCTATCCTCTGCCACTTATGTCAGAATTACAGGATAGAGTGAGAGGTGCAAAACTCTTCACCAAGATGGATTTAAAGAATGGTTATCATTTGATTAGAATTAAAGAAGGCGATGAATGGAAAACTGCCTTCAGATGCCATTATGGTCTTTATGAATTTTTGGTCATGCCATTTAGTCTTTCTAATGCCCTGGCAACATTCCAAGACATGATGAATCATATCTTTCAAGATATGTTAGATCAGGGAGTGATTGTCTATATTGATGACATTCTCATTTATGCTGAGACAGAAGAAAAGCACAATGAGTTAGTCAAAGAGGTGCTTAAGAGACTTGAAGAAAACAGTTTAGCTATTTCCCCAGAAAAGTGTGTTTGGGCAAAAAACAGAGTGGACTTTCTGGGTTATATTATAAGTGAAAATGGAATTGAAATGGCAAAGGACAAAGTGGAAACTGTCCTGGAATGGGAACCTCCAAGATCCTTGAAACATACTCAAGCATTTCTTGGATTTGCAAATTTTTATTGCCAGTTCATTAAGGACTTCTCAAGAATATGTCAACCCCTTACAGAAACAACAAAGGGCGATGCAAAGAAATGGGAATGGACAGTTGCCATGGAGTTAGCATTTGATGAGCTCAAGCAACGTTTTACCAAGGCCCCTATCTTAGGACATTTTGATCTAAGAAAGGTGTGCATAGTGGAAACAGATGCTTCAGATTTCGCTCTAGGAGCTGTCCTATCCCAGGAAGGAGAAGATGGAAAGCTGCATCCCATTGCCTTCCATTCAAGAAAATTCACTCCAGCAGAAATTAATTACGAGATTCATGACAAGGAGCTATTAGCCATTGTGGACTCATTTAAAGTTTGGAGATGATATCTTGAAGTAGCAATGCATACATGCCAAGTCTACAGCAATCACCAAAACCTTGAGTACTTTACAACAACAAAAGTACTCAATCGATGTCAAGCAAGGTGGGCTCAGGAGCTTGCTGGTGTTGATTTCAAGATTTTACATCGACTGGGAATGAAGAATGGGAAACCAGATGCATTATCTAGGCATCCGGAGTTTTGCCCTGAAAAGGGGGGAGGTTAAGATCACCTGATTACAACAATCCTGGATAAAGGACATTTTTCAAATGTAGCTACCTTATCAATCAGCAGTGGTGGAGAAGGAACAATCTTCATTGCCTCTTCAGCACGACTCTCCTCAATTCCTGCAGTTAGATGGTCAGAAGAATTCTTGAAAATGGTTAGAGATGCTGGGCTACAAGATAAAGATTATCAGGATGCAACAAAGAGAATAAAGGAACCTTTAATCATGGAGAATGGCATACTCTATCAGAAAATGAAGTTATGGGTACAAAAGGGTTTGATAAAGACAGTCTTGGAATCGGAGCATGACTAGAAGATTGCAGGTCACTTTGGACAAGACAAAACAATTGAGTTAATTCGACGAAACTTCTGGTGGCCAAAGATGGACCAGTCAATCATCGATTACATACAAAACTGCATGGAATGTCAGAAAGACAAAGCAGCCTGGCACCTCAAGTACAGATTACTCCAACCTTTGGAATTACCTTATGCCACATTGCAATCAATTGCTTTGGATTGTATTACTGAGCTACCAGAGTCAAGTGGATGTGACCAACTATGGGTAGTGGTCAACCGATTCATGAAAATGGCCCACTTCATTCCACTGCAAAAAGAGGGCAAGACAACTAATGACCTTGCTAAAATCTTTACTAAGGAAATCTGGAAGTTACATGGCCTACCAACAGACATAGTGTCGGACAGAGACTCCAGGTTCACAAGCACCACCTGGAAGGCTTTCATTGGGACCCTGGGAATTAAGCCTAGGATGTCAACAGCATTCCACCCACAAACTGATGGACAGACAGAATGGCTTAACCAGACAATTGAAGTATATCTTCGCTCTTTTGTCAACTATGAAATGGATAATTGGGTGGACCTTTTACCAATGGCCGAGTTTGCATGCAACAACTCAGAGACCAGCACAACAGGATTATCTTCATTCTATGCAAATTACAGTCTTCACCCCAATACCAGCAACCCAATGGCAACTGCTGTGTGCAATCCTGGCAGCAAAGCCTATGCCCATTGGATGCATACAGTTCATGAGGAAGCAAAACTCTCACTGGAAAAGACCAGAGAATGAATGAAGAGGTATGCAGACCAACATTGAGAGGGCACACCAATATACCAAGTAGGTGACTTGGTTATGCTTGCTGGACACAACATAAAAACAAGGCGACCATCACAAAAGCTGGATGACAAGTTGCATGGTCCTTTTCAAGTCAAGAAAGTCATATCCCCATCAGCAGTATGACTTACTTTACCTCAAAGATGGAAGATTCATAATGCCTTCCATGTATCACTCATTGAGCCATTCCAATCAGGAACAAGGGCTCCACCAGATTCAAACAATGTTCTTCAAGAAGCTGATGATGTTGAGGGAAGCGAGGAGTATGATATCGATCAAGTCATGATCAGTTACGAATCTGGCAATCAAGTCCTCTACCTCATCAAATGGCTTGGGTGGCTGAATGACAAAGATTGGATTGCAGAACCCTTCAACAATTTTTCAGTAGGAGGTCAGGAGAAATTATGAGAATTTCACATCAAACACCGTGACTCTCTGAGGGACTACCAACTCACAGACTACAAGCTTAAGGGTTTTTTCCCATGTGGTTTTACCTCAGGCCAAGTTGGTAGTAGGATGTAAGGGCTGGAGGACTACATCCAAATATGATCACTAGTCACTAGGCTATGGCATAGTGCGATCACAGAGGCATGAACTAGAGCTTCGGGATGAAGCTTGAACCAGGGAGAGGTGGTGTCACACCCTACAATGGGTGATAATAGATTGGGTAACATGTATAACTTGAGAGAGAACATGGCAGACTTGACAGGAGAATGAATATTAAGATCAGCAATTTGGGCAAGAATCCACAGAAGCTCTGACAAGCAAAGTCACGTGACTCGTCACCCCCCTGAATGAGACCTCATGAAGGTCCTGGCCCAAGACATCGCACCTATTAAATGTCAGCATGGGAAAGATCAGGAAGGAGAAAGGGAAGGACTTACCTCACTAATGGCAACTCAGCCATGAGAGGACTGTTGGCGATGATGCTGCAGAGAAGATGACGAGTGTGAACAGTACCTACTTATACATGAGGAGGTGCTCAGCAACCAACGAATACCAAGAGGGCTTGCACCAGAGAAGAGCTCCATGGCATGCACAAGGCACTGCAAAATCATCATTCAACATACCTGCATTCGGAGATAGTTGACCAAGGCAGAGTCTGGTCAGTGAACAGGAGTGGTGCTGAGTACAAGGGTCAAGACTGCACAGCATGAGACAACATATGAAAGCAAGGAACCCCACTCAAGGAACCTGTTCAAAGGAACCCAATATGATGTGACCTTTAGCTAGGGAATGCTCCGTAGGGAATTGTTTGGATTGTGTTCACACCAGGGTGTGGCTGCGCACAGGTGAGCACAGGTGGGGCACTCATGACATCACAAGGAATGTGCTAGAATGTCATGAGTGATAGGGTATGAGTGTCACTACACAAGCAATCAAGGTTTCCTTAGGGAATCTATGATGATGCGGCTCAGAAGAAAAATCGCTCATTATCATTCTATTTTGAGTTATTGCATTACGCAGTCAGACAAGGATTGTTTCCTGTTATGATCGCTAATCCCTTACCTTATGGGAAGGTATGGTATCATGGCAAGGTATTTTCAAGAATTAATTTGAAGATGGTGGTCAGCATGCAAGTGAGTGATTAATGTAATCATGAGCTTGCAATGATGCAATCTATCCAAGATTATTGTTGGAAATGACTCACGTCATATCTCCTAAACTTGTTTTCAGCAGTACCATCCTTGTGGATGGTTAGATGATGTTGGAAGTCCCAAAGTCTATAAAGAGGTCAATGTCTCCCACAGTCTCCAAGATCATCAGCATCGAAATCCTCCTCAAGCAAAGTTACCAGAACAATGCCACTGAACCTCACAGAAGACCCCTTAAGTTTATTGCACCTTGTGATCGATAGTTTGAATAAACTTCATAGCTTTATCTGAGAGCAACAAATGAACATCCGAAATCAATGAATGAATTATCGAACCCCCCTCTACATAGCAGAAACTGTGCCCAGGGTCACACTGAGGCTCCTTCATCTTGGGAGATTTTCCTAGGAAGATTACTTGCAGTCACTGGCTGATGTGATTCTTCTTGTTCTTCTCCTGGACTGCATGAATGAGTCTTGATATCTCATTCCCTAGATCCTTGGGTCTATCAAATTCTGAGTCCAAACTAGAGGAGCTAGAACTGCTTCCTCCAGGTGGAGGTCATGGAGGTGGTATTGCTCTGCCTGGTGGGCTACTGTCCCTGGACTCCATTGCTCTTCCCAGTTGAGTTGAATGTCCACTTGATTGGTCACTGGGTCATAGGGGAGGAAGGTTGCAGTCTGACTCCATCCCATCACTACTTGGGAGGGGAATCCTCCCTTGTCAGGCATGTTGTTCTAAGATGCTATTGATCACAGAAGTTATATCTATGTCCATGTGGGATTGTTAGGTCATCTGGAATTGGGCCTTCAGTTCCTCTCCAATGGATTGAAGCTCTTCCTGGAATGATCATCACATGTCCTCTCACTCTTGGTGAGAGATTGCTGAGGCATTGACCTGATTCTGTTGGAGCTGCTCTTGGAGTTGTTTCAGTTTCTGTAGGTCAGCCTTGACAGTTTCCTCATCTGCTCTGGCCTTGGCCTCTTGGGCATTCATCTCTGCAGCCCATCATTGGCAGTCAGTATTGAATTGCTCTTGCTTCATTGCCTGGTCCTTATGATATACAATCCAGACATTTTGATTTGCCTCCATCTGCTGAGTGAAGTCCTGAATTAACTTCTGTCTTCATTCTTCACTCTCTGCTGTGCTTATAGTGATTGTTTCAACATGTCTTCTTAGAGCCATGTGGGCAGCTGCAACCTCTGCAAACTGAGTAGTGGTGAGGTTGAAATGGGCTCTGGTAGCATCTGCAACATGCTGCTGGGCATTAGCAATTGCAAGGTTTAAGTTGAATTCAATCTTGCAATAATCATTCTGCATCTGCATGAAAATGCAGTATGCTTCTGTGTCATCCTCTTGAATCTGTCCTCAAAGACTATTGATCTCAACTGCAGCATGGTGTAGTTCATTCATAAGGGTATGTCGCCATTCCAGGACTGAGTGGAGCTTAATGGGTTTGATAGGTGGGATGTTATCTAATCTGCCACCATTCACACTGACTAGTGCCCAGGAAGGCATAGGTAGGAAGTCAATTTCCATTGGTTCTGGCATTGTTCTTTTCTTTTTGTCAGACATCTCTCAATATGCTCAGTCAGGCATTGAGTAAGATTATAGTGTTAACCAGGGGTTGTCTTGTGACCAATGGCATGGTAACTCAAGGTTTCTGAAAAGAAACAATGAGAAGTAATAATTCCAATGATGGGAATTATTTACTTCTCTGGTGATTCTCATGGGAATGAGTAATAATGTGTTATAATTTTAAACTCTCCTACTTACCTCAAGGAGTGTTTTGAGATCATTGGTGGTAATTGTGTTCAGGTGTGAATAGCAATCCATGAGGGTCTTATTGTTCAAGGAGGGTCTTGGGTGTATTGTCTTTGTAGGTCTTTCAGGTATTATGTAAATAGTCAAGTATAAGGTACTAATATCCTTCTGGGACTTGCTTGTAGTTGATGGGATGATTGTGGGTCTTTTGCTGGATGATGGCTTTGAGTGGGGGCTTTTTGATATTTTATATTTTCTAACTTGAGCTCCCCACTCATATATCCACCGGGTACATTGCAGTGGTGGGAATGCCAAGTACTGCTTGACATTGGTAGAGAGCATGCAAACAAAATATTTTTCACATACAAATTCCATATTTTGAATTTTCCCATGCAAATGCTCCAAAATGTCCCTGAACCAATCAGATGACCCTTGGTGAATCTATCGGCCATATTGTGCATGTGCTGCTGCTAAGCCCATCATTTGCCAATATATCATGTCTAATAATATCACCTCCATAAGTTATTTGAGTATATATCTCATGTCATGCATGTGTTGTCAGCTCAGTGAAGTGTTTGTCTTTAGTTGCCAGATTTCCTGATCTGTCCTTATCTGGGGCTGTGGTTTCCTGTGCCATCTGTATGCCTTGCCAACACTTCACCATGGTAGATGTCATCTGGGCCTCTCATGGCTTCTGATAGGATCCAACATTCACATCCATTTGTCTATATGCACTTATTCATGTCACATCATGCTAACTGAAGGTTGTCATTGACATAAGGTCTCCTGTATTGTCAGCTGCCTCAGGGCTGCTATGCCACATATTGGTCTTTACCACCTATGACAATCCTTATCTCCTTTGGCTGACTAGACTCCAGAATTACATGTCTTATCTTAATGACATTTGGTATTGTTCCTTCTGTTTTCTGATCAGCTCTGCTGAGCTTTCTCAGTATCATATGATTCTCGATTTGGACTTGGTACTCAGTCATAGTGTATGTTCAATTCATTCTTCAATAACCAACACTGTTCTCCTCATCCATCAATTCTGCATCCTCATTATCAACCTCAACTTCCTCCATCCTTCATCTATGGTTGGTCATGCCAGACTCAGTCGTATATGGCAAACTCCTCCTTTGACATTTCTCTTCTTCTCATCCTTCTGCCTTTCTTCATCCCAGCCCCTTCTATGTCTGCCTGTTGGGGTGGTCCTGTATGACATGGCACAACATTTGAATACAGCAAAACACATATAGCACAGGGTAGTCCCCTTGGAGTTGTGGCAAGTAAGAACCACAGCAGCATGGGCCATAGGTATTCCAGGTTTTTGTTGACATCAGTAGTATGTTCCCTGGGATATGGCTGGGCATTTGAAACCACAGCCATTGATCAGAAACAGTCCTATCCTGGGGCTACCCTGGGTTCCCAACCCTTTATGATGGACTGACTTTTTTCCTGGCCCCCCATTATCCTACTTCCTGCAGGAAGTGGATGAATGGTGGTTAGTAATGGCTCTGGCCCTATAGCTTGAGTCATTACTTGGTAAGAATCCCCATTCTTAAAATGCATCTTAAAGGTTGGGTATGACATTCAGTCACTAGAGGTCAATAGCATTGCCCATCTGGACATCTTCATCCTGGCTGGTAGTAGGAGACTCAGTGATTCTGTGGTGAGACATTGTGGAATAGGTTGTTTCAGAGGTTTGATTGTTTTCTGCCTTAGAAGAGGGTCTTTGTTTTTTGTGTTTGATTGGTAACCTTGGTAGCTATTGCCTTAAGTTCATAGTATGACCCTGGGCACAGTTTCTGCTATGCAGAGGGGCTTTCAATTGTTTGGTTTTCATAATCCAAAGATGTGGCTAGGAAGTTGAACTAATCAATCACAGGCTGAATAAACTTAAGGGGTGTTCTTTTCAGGGTTGGTGTTTTTGTTGAGTAACTGTTGAGGAGGATGATCTTCTTGCTGATGATCCAGGAGATAGTGGGAGGACACAGGTCGCTTTATAGACTTTCATCTACAGCCTTGCTCAGCCTTCCCCTAGGATATGACTGCCAAAAAAGTATAGGAGATAACATGTAAGTCATTTCTAAGAATAACCTTTGATGGATTGTGTCATAGTAAGTGCACAATCAAATTAATCACTTACCTGCATGCTGACCACCATCATCAGATTAATCCTGGAAATACCTGATTGTGCTATCACACCTTCCATTAAGGTAAGAGGATTAGCAGTCATAGTGGAGATGGTTCTGTCTGACTGCATAATGCAATGACTTATCTGAGGATAACAGTGCATCATTTCCCTTCTCAGCCATGTTGTCGTGTGGATGATTCGTAGTCGTAGGGTGTTATCAGCAGGAACATAGAGCCGATGCTGGTAGTATAGGCATCCATTGTGCACTTGACATTCTGAGAGGGTGATGTCCTGACTGTGTTGTTTTCCTTCGAAATGTGTGGTGATGATCTGTTGAGCAAAAGGGTTGGTCTGGGTGGCGTTCAAGATGTCTTGTGATAGGGCCGAGCGGGGTGCAGCCAACACTGCTTCCCATAGTTGGAGTTCATCCAGGAGGTTGTGTGGCTTGAGTATGGCTTTGTGCTGCTCGATGAGGCAGTCATCCCCCCCTTGAGGTAGATCTCCAGACCTATGGGTCAGGGAGTCAGGTTTCGCCCCAGCTTTACCAGGCCTATCCACATTTTTGAAATTAAAACAGGACAGATGCTCTGCCCAGTGTGTCTGTCGATGATTGAGCAACTTAGTGGTCATAAAATACTCAAGGTTTTTATGATCATTGAGCACCTTGATGGGGTGGGATGCACCTTCCAGCTCCGGTCACCATTCCTTGAATGCACGAACAATGGCCATCAATTCCTTGTCATAGATTTCATAATTGCATTCTGCCGGGCTATGTTTCTTTGAGAAAAAGGTGACCAGGTGGAGGATTCCTTCGTCATTGTACTGGGAGAAGATGCCAGTGGAGATGTAATCCGAAGTGTCGGTTTCCATGATTGCTTCACGGTCATAGTCAAAGTGATGAAGAATCAGGGTGGTTGTGAAGGCATGCTTGAGAGTGGCAAAGGAGTCGGTACAGGTGGTATCCCAAATGAATGCAATGTTTTTTCAGGTGAGGCAGGTGAGGAGTGCCACAATAGCACTGTAGCCTCTGTTGAAGTGCCAGTAGAAGTTTGCAAAACTGAGGAAGGACTGCACATCTTTGACATTCATCGGGGTCGGCCATTCCTGGATGGTGGTGACCTTCGTGGGGTCCATCTTGGTTCCATCTGTCAAAATGATGAAGCCTAGGTACTTGACTTCCTGCTGGTGAAACTCACACTTCTCGGGCTTTAGGTGAAGATCGGCATCAGACAAGGCTTGAAGAACCTTCTGGATGTGGATGCAGTGTTCATTGAGGTCATCACTGTAGATCAAGATGTCATCGAGATAGGCAGTGACAAATCCATCCAGGTAGGGCCGCAGTACATTGTTAATGAAGTGCTGAAAGCTGGCAGGGGCATTCATGTGTCCAAATGCCATTACCAATGATTCAAATAATCCATAACAGGTCCTGAATGCCATCTGCCATTCCTCCCCCTCAGCCATCCTTACCAAGTTGTATGCCCCTCAAATATCCAGTTTGGTATAGAATCTCGCTTTCTGCAATTGTATGAGGGTCTCATGGAGTAGGGGGAGGGGGTACTGATTTTTGATGGTTCCCTCGTGTAACCCTCTGTAGTCTACACATAGTCTGGGGGAACCATCTCCTTTTTTCACGAAGAGTATAGGTGCCCTGGTGGGAGATGAGGTGTGACCCTGGGCACAGTTTCTGCTATGCGGAGGGGGTTTCGATAATTCGTTTCGTTTGAATTTGAAGCTTCGTTTGTTGCTCTCAGAAAAAGCTATGAAGTTTATTTCAAACTATCAATCACAAGGCAGAATAAACTTGAGGGGTGTCTTCTGAGGTTCGGTGGGATTGTTCTGGTAACTGTTCTTGAGGAGGATTTCGATGCTGATGATCTTGGAGACTGTGGGAAACATAGACCTCTTTATAGACTCTGGGACTTCCAACTTCATCTAACCATCCCCTAGGATGGTTTTGCTGAAAACGAGTTTAGGAGATAAGATGTGAGTCATTTCCAACAATAACCTTGGATGGATTGCATCATCACAAGCGCATGATTGCATTAATCACTCACTTGCATGCTGACCACCATCTTCAAGTTAATTCTTGAAAATTCCTTGCCATGATACCACACCTTCCCATAAGGTAAGGGATTAGCGATCATAACAGGATTCAATCCCCGTCTGGCCGCGTAATGCAATAACTCATCAGGGAATGACAATGAGCCATTTTCCTTCTGAGCCGCATCATCATAGATTCCCTAAGGAAATCTCGATTGCTGTGTGGTAACGATCATGCCCTATCACTCGTGCGATTCTAGCACTTTCTGTGTGATGTCATGAGTCCCCCACCTGTGCTCACCTGTGCGCAGCCACACCCTGGTGTGAACGCAATCTCAACAATTCCCTATGGAGTGTTCCCTAGCTGATGGTCACATCATATCAGGTTCCTTTGAACACATTCCTTGAGTGGGTTCCTTGCTTATCATACATTGTCTCATGCTATGCAGTCTTGACCCTTGTACTCAGCGCCACTCCTGTTCACCGACTAGACTCTGCCTTGGTCAACTAACTCCGAATGCAGGTATGTTGGATGATGATTTTGCAATGCCTTGCACATGCCATGGAGCTCTCCTCCGTGCAAGCCCTCTTGGTATCCGTGGGTTGCTGAGCACCTCCTCATGTATAAGTAGGTACTGTCCGCCCTCGTCTTTGTCTCTCCATCATCATTGCCAACACTCATCTCATGGCTCAAGTGTCATCATAAAGGTAAGTCCTTCCCTACTCCTTCCTGATCTTTCCCATGCTGACGTTCAATAGGTGCGACGTCTTGGGCCAGGACCTTCATGAGGTCTCATTCGGGGGTCACGAGTCACGTGACTTCGCTTCCCGGATCTTCAGAGGGTTCCGGCCCAAACTGCTGACTTATTATTCATTCTCCTGTCGAGTTTGCCATGTTCTCTCTCAAGTTATACATGTTACCCAATCTGTTATCACACATTATAGGGTGTGACACCACCTCTCCCCTCTTCAAGCTTCGTCCTGAAGCTCTAGTTCATGCCTCTGTGATTGCACTATGCCATAGCCTAGTGACTAGTGATCAAATTTAGATGTAGTCCTCCAGCCCCTACATCCTACTACCTCCTTGGCTTAAGGTAAAACCACATGGGAAAAAACCCTCAAGCTTTTAGTCTGTGAGTCGGTAGTCCCTCGGAGAGTCTGGGTACTTGAGGTGAAATTCTCTTAATTTCTCCAGACCTCCCACTGAAAAATTGTTGTAAGGTTCAGCCATCCAATCCTTTTTGTTCGGCCACCCAAGCCATTTAACGAGGTAGAGTACTCGATTGCCAGATTTGTAACTGCTCATGACTTCATCAATATCATACTCCTCGCTCCCCTCAACATCATCAGCTTCCCTCAAAATTTTCCTAGGGTCTGGTGGAGCTCTTGTTCTGGCCCAGAATGGTTCAATCAGAGATACATGGAAAGCATTATGGATCTTCCATTTGCGAGGTAGTGTGAGCCTGACTGCTGATGGGGAAATGACTTTCTCAACTTGAAATGGACCATGCATCTTGTGGTCCAGCTTTCGTGATGGTCGCCTGGTTTTTATATTCTGTCCATCAAGCATAACCAAGTCTCCTACTTGGTATACTGGTGCCCCTTGCCGGTGTAGGTCTGCATACTTCTTCACCCTTTCTCTAGTCTTTTCCAGAGATAGCTTTGTTTCTTCATGGACTGTATGCATCCAGTGGGCATAGGCTTTGCTGGCAGGATTGCGCACAGCAGTTGTCGTAGGGTTGCTTCCAATGGGGTGGTAACCATAATTCGCATAGAACGGAGATAGTTCTGTTGCCCTGGTCACTGACTTGTTGTATGCAAACTCAGCCATTGGTAAAAGGTCAACCCAATTATCCATTTCATAGTTGACAAAAGAGCGAAGGTATGCTTCAATTGTCTGGTTAAGTCGTTCCATCTGTCCATCTGTCTGTGGGTGGAACACTGTTGACATCCTTGGCTTAATTCCCAAGGTTCCGATGAATGCCTTCCAGGTAGTACTTGTGAACCTGGAGTCCCTGTCTGACACTATGTCTGTAGGTAGGCCATGTAACTTCCAAATTTCCTTAGCAAAGATTTTCGCAAGATCATTTGTTGTCTTGCCCTCTTTTTGCAGTGGAATGAAGTGGGCCATCTTCGTGAAGCAGTTGACCACTACCCATAGTTGGTCGCATCCACTTGACTCTGGTAGGTCAGTAATAAAATCCATAGCAATTGATTGCCATGGGGTATAAGGTAATTCCAAGGGTTGAAGTAATCCGTATTTCTGATGATGAGCTGCTTTGTCTTTTTGACATTCCATGCAGCTTTGTATATATTCGATAATTGATTCGTCCATCTTTGGCCACCAGAAATTCCATTGAATTAACTCAATCGTCTTGTCTTGTCCAAAGTGACCTGCAATTTTTGAGTCATGCTCTGATTCCAAGACTGCCTTGACTAAACACTTTGGTACCCATAATTTCAACTTTCTATAGAGTATGCCATTCTCCATTGTCAAAGGTTCTTTGATTCTCTTCATTGCATCCTGATATTCTTTGTCCTGTAGTCCAGCATCTCTGACCATTTTCAAGAATTCTTCTGACCATCTGACTGCAGGAATTGAGGAGATACGTGATGAAGAGGCAATAAAAATTGTTCCTTCTCCACCACTGCTGATTGATGAGATAGCTGCATTTGAAAAATGTTCTTTATGCAGGATTGTCATAATCGGCTGATCTTCACCTCCCCCCTTTTCAGGGCGAAACTCTGGACACCTAGATAGTGCATCTGGTTTTCCATTCTTGATTCCTGGTCGATAGAAAATCTTGAAATCAACACCAGCAAGCTCCTGAGCCCATCTTGCTTGGCGTCAATTGAGTAGTTTCATCATGGTAAAATACTCAAGGTTCTGGTGGTCGCTGAAGACTTGGACAGTGTGCATTGCTCCTTCGAGATATCTTCTCCAGACCTTAAATGAGTCCACCATAGCCAGTAGCTCTTTGTCATGGATCTCATAATTGATCTCAGCTGGAGTGAATTTTCTCGAATGGAAAGCAATGGGATGCAACTTTCCATCATCTCCTTTTTGGGACCAGACAGCTCCAAGGGCAAAATCCCAAGCATCTGTTTCTACTATGCACACCTTTCTTGGATCAAAATGTCCTAAGATAGGGGCCTTAGTGAAACGCTGCTTAAGCTCATCAAAAGCCAACTCCATGGCCACTGTCCATTCCCATTTTCTTGCATCGCCTTTTGTTGATTATGTGAGTGGACGACATATTTTTGAGAAGTCCTTTATGAATCGGCGATAAAAATTGGCAAACCCAAGAAATGCTTGAGTGTCCATCAAGGATCTTGGAGGTTCCCAATCCAGCACAGTTTCCACTTTGTCCTGTTCCATTTCAATCCCTTTCTCACTTATGATGTACCCCAGAAAATCCACTCTATTTTTCGCCCAGACACACTTTTCTGGGGAAATCACCAGCCCATTTTCTTCGAGTCTTTTCAGCACCTCCTTGACTAACTCATCATGTTTTTCTTCCATTTCTGCATAGATGAGCACATCATCAATGTAGACAATCACTCCCTGATCTAACATATCTCTGAAGATATGATTCATCATATTTTGGAAGGCTGCCGGTGCATTTGACAAACCAAAGGGCATGACCAAAAATTCATAGAGACCATAGCGACACCAGAAGGCAGTTTTCCACTCATCGCCTTCTTTGATTCGAATCAAATGATAACCATTTTTTAAGTCCATTTTGGTGAAGACTTTTGCACCTCTCACTCTATCTTGTAGTTCACACATGAGTGGGAGAGGATATCAATTGGCGATGGTTATCTTGTTGATTCCTCGGTAATCTACACACAACCTTAGGCCTCGACCATGGGGTTTGGGCACAAACAGGATGGGAGCTGCGGCAGGTGATTTTGATGGTCTAATCTTGCCTGTCCTCAGCATTTCTTTCAACCATTCCCTGAGTGTTTCTAGTTCAACTTCATTGAGTGCATACACTGGGCCCCAAGGAGGAGTTTCTCCTTCCTTTACATCAATTGCATGGTCATAAGGTTTGTGGTCAGGGAGTCTGTCTGCCAATTCCTTGGTCATGATGTTGGTCCATTTTTGGAATTTCTCAGGTACTTGCTCAAGTGCATCTGATAGTTCCTCCTTTGTGGTGGCAGTGGATATGTGACCTATAACTGAGGCCTCTGGGTGGTCGAGCACTCTTTTGTCGACCTTAAGCGAGAATGCACTAGCCTGTGCTTTTGTGCATTTTTCTGTTCAATGTGGGGTAGTGAATGAGATGTTGTTCCTATCTCCCCATAAGTTGCATGGCTGATGTTTTGTCATCCATCAATATGGAAGAATGACATCGCAGTCACTGTCTAGAGGTGCGACCTCAAAAGATTCAGCAGCAAAGTGCTTCTTATGCTGCAACATGAATGGCACTGTAAAAAACTCTCCTGCTCCAGCAACTACCTCATTGTTGAAGTTGTGGATTTGGAGTGGGGTGTCTCTTTTAACAGTTGGAATTTTGAATTTCTGAACAAAACCTTTGTCCAGAAGTGCCGCAGTGGATCCTGTGTCAAGTAGGACTCGCACCATTCGTTGTTGAGTTTTGGACCAGGTTAGGACCATATCAATGATTGGTCTGGGTCCATGATGAGGGGGAACCAGGTCTTCCCTTTCAGTAACTGGGGTTGAGGTTCCATTGTCTGTTCGTCAATTCTTTGTCCTGATCGACAGGAGGTTGTCTGGGGCCTTTCTCTTGACTCCTGCACACTTGTGTTCTTGTGCATCAGAAGTATCTTCCTCCTTGGGTGACGCCTCCCTAGAGGACTCTAAGAATCTGATTCCAAATCCTCACTGTCTTCGATCTCCCAAGATCGAGGCTGGGCATCTGGCATCTCGGTGTCCTCATCATCATCTCTCTTTCTCTTGCCTGCAGAGGCTGTCTTGCCTCCACTCAACAACTCTGTTCCTCCTACAGTCTTCTTTGCATACCAGTCATACATCTCATGACCTGAGCGCCCGCATCTCCAACAATCTGCTTTATCTTTGTTGTGTTTGTCAATTTCGCTCTGAGGAACATTCTGTAAGGCCTCCTTTCCTGAGGCAAAAATTGCAGGCTTGTTGGTCTTCTTTCCAGAAGTGCCTTTCTTGTCTCCATTCTTTTCCTTGACCTTTCAGTCCTTCTTCTGTGTCTCATGAGGACAAGCAGATTCCTCAGGGGGATGAGTGTCCTGTACCTCCACTGTCCTCTTCTTGGGACCCTTTATCTCTTCATCAATGTTCTCCACAATGTATGCAGCCTCCTTGACTGCTTCGATCATTGCATCATCATCTCTAGGGATCCCTTTGAAGGTCTGGTACACCATCTTCTTGATTTCTGGGGTCATCACATCCCAGATAACTGCTCTGTACATGGGGCCTGATGCCCCTACTCTCATGTTGAGGTCTTCCAAGTTCGTAATGTAGTCATTGATATCTCCTTCGTATTGGAGTTCTTGGATTCGGCGTTCATCTTTCTGGACTTCTCTTCTGTTCATAAATCGTGTTTCAATGGCACTTGAGAAAGCAGCCCAGTTGTCCTTCAGCCCTTGGCTCTTGATTGCCTTTCGACGCTCTTGATGCCAACTGAGGGCTTTGTGGGAGAATAGGCTCCCTACCCATTTAACCTGTACATCCTCATCAGGGAAGGAAGAGGAGTATGTCTCAATGTAGTCCTGAACTGACATCCACCAAGCGCGGAAAAGGGTTTTATCCTTGCCAGTGAAGATCTGAGGAGCCTTCATTTCAGGCATCTTGGGTTTCTTATGTAGGTCTGCTGGGGCAGGCTCCTTCAACCTGTCCACCAAGGTTTCAAAGAACTCTGTAACTTTGACCTCTCATTCCCTTTCTTCTCTTCGTTCCTTTTGCCTTCTGCGGAAGCTATCCAAGGTTCTTCTTCCAGAACCTGAGTCATCGTCTGATGAGGAGGAGTCTGAGGGGACTGAGGGGGGTAGTCCTGTCCTGGGCTTTGGAGGTCTGCCACCATTTCCACCCTTCCCAGCTGTAGCTCCTGTTTCTGAATTGGTTGAGGATGCAGGTAGTGCTGTTCCAATTGCCACATTAAGTATCTCAGATGAGGGTTCTGTTTCCTGTATGGCCTCGGTGAGGGATCGTGCATCAATTGGCTGTTGCTTGGCCAATCGATCGGTGACAGTCTGGATGACCTTGTCTATAAGTTCTTTCCTTTCTTGCTCTCTTGCAGCTTCATATTCCAGCTGCCATCGTTGATGGCATTCCTCGGCTCTAGCAAGGTCCCGGATTCTTTTATCATGCCTTCTGTCATTATCCTCCTCCTCGGATGCCCAATTCTCAACATTCTTATTCCAATTTGCTTGGTAGGTCGCAAAACCTTCCAGGATATCATTGATAATTTGGACTCCAGTAGTGAGCCTTTCCGCAGCCTCTTGGTTTGCCTCTTGCTTTTGCTGAATATCTGTGGCCAGGCCTCCAATTGTCTGCCAGACCTGAGAACCAAATTCGTTGCTAGCCTGAACAAGGCACACAATTGCTGCGTGATTGATTTCTTGGTCGATGTCACCCTTCTTGATGACAACATCATAAGCATTTTGCATGGTTTCCGCCATTTCTTGGTATAAGGCCTTCATCTGACTAATATTGGCCTGTGCTGTGGCTCCTTCTCTCTGGAGATCCTGAAATAATCCTTGGATGTCCCTCTCAGTGACATTCATTTGTTCCACCATTCGGATGAACCATTGAGGAAGCTGGTCCTTGCTGACTGTAGCTGTTTCGGTAAAAGTGGGGGCTCGTTGATCTTTGAGTTGGTCCCAAGTCTTGGGGCGATAAATTTTGACAGTATTGCACATTTGGACAACTTCGGCTGGTCCAGCAGTAGGGGACTCGATGGTTCGGTAGTGGGACATCTTGAATAATTGCTTGTTTCTTGAGGTAGAATGTTTTCTTGCCCTAGAAGAGGGTCTTTCAGTTTTTTGTGTTCGATTTGATAAATTTGGTACCTTGTGCCTTAAGTTTACAGTGTGACCCTGGGCACAGTTTCTGCTATGTGGAGGGGGTTTCGATAATTCATTTCGTTTGAATTTGAAGGTTCGTTTGTTGCTCTCAGAAAAAGCTAGGAAGTTTATTTCGAACTATTGATCACAAGGCAGAATAAACTTAAGGGGTGTCTTCTGAGGTTCGGTGGGATTGTTCTGGTAACTGTTCTTGAGGAGGATTTCGAAGCTGATGATCTTGAAGACTGTGGGAGACATAGACCTCTTTATAGACTCTGGGACTGTCACGGTGCAACCACGCAAGCGCGGGAGACTACCTCATCGCCAGGTTAGCCGCGGACGAGACTAGTGACGTCACTGTTCTCGAGAAGTTTCCACAAAGGTTACAGAAGAATTGCCGGATGAGGAATGGGATTTTCGGAATAAGGGAAAGTGGAAACGTACGGAGGAAAGGAAGGGGAATTAAGGGAAAAGGAATAACGAGGGACGAGGAGGATCGGAGGAGGAATACCGAGGAACGAGCAGGAGGCTTATGGGGAATTAGGAACGGAGGAATGGGATATGGTCATGTATATATATGGGGTTGATCGCTGTCGAGTAAGTTCTTTACACAATGTTTGTACCTCTACAATATAAGTCTACTCCCCTCCCTCTCACCCACTGCCCTCTTGTCCAGCCTTGCGATTAGTCCGTCCAGCCCAGCCCGCCCAGTTCGCTGCCCAGTTCCCCACCCAGCCCGCTGCGAGTTCCCTGGATCTTCGTCCACTCCAGTCCCGCTGTTACACTACATTGTGTCCTACCCTCCACTGAACTCGCACTATGTCCGAACCTGCCCCCACCCCCGCCGACACCCCACTCATCGTGAGGATCCTTGCCAACCACGCCCACGCCGTTGAAGCCCTAGCTGCCACCTCCACCGACTCCCTCGATGCTGCCACCTTATGTGCAAGCTTCGAAGGAGCAGTCAACCTCGCCCGAGGGCTCAACACCAGCGAGAACCTCACCGACAGGTTCACAGCCCTTGCCACCGAAGTTGAGGACCTGTCCCTAGAACGGGATGCCGCTGTGGCAGACCGCAACGCCCTTTCCACCCGGGTCACCCAGCTCGAGTCCCAACTCTCCCAGACCCTCGCCCTGGCCAACCTTGCTTCAACCTCTGTACCCGTCCCCCACAAAGCCCAGCCAGACCCCAAGCCCTTCACGGGGGAGGAGCGCAACAAGTTGAGGTCCTTCCTTACCATGTTGCGCCTGCGCCTCATCGACCGACCTGGGGAGTTTCCCGATGAACAGTTGAAACTCCGCTACGCTTTCTCCCGACTCGATGGACCTGCCCTGGAGCAGATGCTCCACTTGGTGGAAAATGACCACTTCAATCTGGAAACCTTCAAAGACTTCGTGACCACCTTGGAGGAATCCTACGGTGACCCCAATCATATCAACACTGCCGAATGGGCCATTGCTAAGCTCTGTCAGGGAAACCGAGACTTTGCCACATAATTCGCAGAATTCCAATGCCTTGCTTCCGACCTTAACTGGAATAACGCTGCGAAGAGGGCCGCCTTCCACCGGGGCCTATGCGAGGAATTGAAAGACATTCTCAGCACTCAGGATATCCCGGAGGATTGGAACCAGTACGTAGCCCTCATGAAACGAAGGGACCAACAGTTCCGGGCCCGAAAAAGCCGAAAGCACCCGACCCACCACCATAACCAAGACCGTCTCTGCCTCCCTTCCTCGCAGCACTCCCCCAGCAACTGCGCAGAACATCCCACACCCCACCAGCAGTGGAAGCGGCCACTTCGGTCCTGCCCCTATGGACCTGTCAGCCGCTCGACACTGTCTCTCCCCGGAGGCACGTCAAAAGAGGATTGATGAGAATCGCTGCCTTTACTGTGGGGGATTCAACCACATGGCCCGGGACTGCCCCAATCGCCCTAAAGCCCCAGCATGCCCACTATGAGTAGCCGCTGCCGAAGTTGGTGACTGAGTCGAGGAGGATGGGGAGGATGTATCCGAATCGGGAAATGTGTAATCCGGGAACAGCAGGATGGCTCTCTTCCTGGTGGTTCTGTTGACTCTCCATCTGTGTTAGCGAATACATTGTCAATTTCGAACACTGCCGTGAGAGATGTTGCCATTGAAGAAGGATCCCTGGACGGGAAACACCTCGTTGTGACATGTGACCTGTCCTCTCACCATAAGAAATTCCGACCCATGCCCTGATCGATGGTGGGGCAACTGGCTACGCATTCGTCGACCAAGCCTTTGCCCTTCACCACAAATTGCCCCTACACCCATTAAAAACCCCCTGAGTCCTAGAAGTCATCGACGGACGAAAGATCTCGTCAGGAGATATCACTCATCTGACGGAGGTTTCACTAAACATCCAGGGACACCGTGAGAAGCTCGCAATGTTTGTCACCAAGCTAGGACGTTATCCCATCGTCCTCGGCATCCCATGGTTGAAACAACACGACGTTGTTATCCGCTTTGCCTCAAACCTCGTCACCTTTGGTTCCAAGTACTGTTTAGCCCATTGCGTTGACTGGGCCATAACAGTACAGGGTATCAGCGAAGAGCCTCCCGATGCACTCCCAATCCCCGACCCACTGATACAGCTTCCGATGGCCACCAACGAGGAGCAGGTGGTCACCGATTTGCCAAGCTCCATCCCGCCCGAATACCATGACTTCCTACACCTGTTTTCCGAGGCCGAAGCCAACAAACTGCCTCCCCACCAACCTTACGATCACCGAATCCCATTGCAACCCGACTTCATGCCCCCCTTCGGCCCGATCTATCCCCTCTCGAAAATGGAATTAGAGGCGCTTCGGAAATGGCTGGATGAAAACATGGCCAAGGGCTTCATTCGGCCCTCTTCCTCCCCTGCCGGAGCTCCTATACTCTTTGTGAAAAAAGGTGACGGTTCCCTCAGACTGTGCGTCGACTACAGAGGTCTGAATGAAGGGACCATCAAGAATCGGTACCCTCTTCCCCTACTTCACGAGACTCTCTTACGCTTGCAGAAGGCCAAGTACTACACCAAGCTTGACATCCGTGGGGCCTACAACCTGGTTAGGATGGCCGAGGGGGAAGAGTGGAAAATGGCTTTCCGAACCAGATACGGACTGTTTGAATCTCTCGTGATGCCGTTCGGGCTCAGCAACACCCCTGCCAGCTTCCAGTACTTTATCAACGATGTGTTACGACCCTACCTCGATGTCTTTGTCACTGCTTACCTCGACGACATCCTGATTTACAGCGACAACCTCGACGATCACCACACCCACATTCGAAAGGTCCTCCAAGCCCTATCTGATGCAGACCTCCATCTGAAACCTGAGAAGTGAGAGTTCCACCATCCGGAGGTGAAGTACCTTGGCTTCATCATCTCGACGAGTGGAACTAAGATGGACCCTGCCAAAGTTACTACCATCCAGCAATGGCCAACCCCCAAGAACGTCAAGGATGTACAGTCCTTTCTCGGTTTCGCTAATTTCTACCAACGTTTTATCAAAAGTTACAGTTCCATTGTGGCACCACTGACCCGCCTCACCCGGAAAGATACCAAGTTCATCTGGGATACCGCCTGTATCGACTCTTTCGCCGCTCTTAAATATGCCTTCACGACTGCCCCAAACCTATGACACTTCGACTACGACCGCGAGGCTATTGTGGAAACCGATGCCTCAGACTACGTCTCCGCCAGAATTCTCTCTCAGTATGATGATGAGGGAATCCTCCACCCGGTCGCCTTCTTTTCGAAAAAACATAGCCCGGCGGAATGTAACTACGAGATTTATGATAAGGAGTTAATGGCTATCATCCGGGCATTCGAGGAATGGCAACCGGAGTTGGAAGGTGCGTCCCACCCTATCAAGGTACTCAGTGATCATAAAAACCTTGAATATTTTTTGACCACCAAGCTCCTCAACCGTCGGCAAACCCGTTGGGCGGAATATCTATCCCGCTTTAATTTTAAAATTGTGTATAGGCCCAGTAAAGCGGGAGCAAAACCTGACTCCCTCACTCGTAGGTCTGGAGACCTACCTCAGGGAGGGGATGACCACCTCGTCGAACAACACAAAGCCGTTCTCAAACCACACAACCTTCCAAACGAACTCCACCTTTGGGAAGCGGTATTGTCTACACCCCATTCCGCCCTCTCACAAGATATCTTAAAAGCAACCCAAACCGACCCCTTTGCCCAACCGATCATCACCGCACTCTACGAAGGAACACAACACAGTCGAGAAATCACCCTTTCCGAATGCACAGTGCACGACGGCCGCCTCTATTTTCAGCAACGATTGTATGTCCCCGCCGATGATTCCTTGCGACTACGAATCCTTCAGAACAACCACGACATCCCCGCTGCTGGACACCCTGGATGAGCGAAAACCTTCAACCTCATAAGAAGACGTTACTTCTGGCCAACACTACAGAAAGACATCGAACAGTTCATTGCAAATTGTGACACCTGCCAAAGATCGAAGACCTCCCGGCACTTACCTTATGGGGTCCTAAATCCTCTACCAGTACCTGAACGTCCATGGCAGGACATTTCGATGGATTTTGTAACTGGGTTACCGACTTCGAATGGCCACGATGCAATTTGGGTAGTCATAGATCATTTGACCAAAATGAGACATTTCGTCCCCTGTTCCACCACCACTGATGCAAAAGAACTGGCTAACCTCTTCATCGCAAACATCTTCCGCTTGCATGGCCTCCCTGAGACCATAGTATCTGACAGAGGACCACAGTTTGCCTCCCGATTTTGGAAATACCTCTGCAATACCCTCCACATCGAACCCCGCTTAAGCACCGCCTTTCACCCCGAGACAGACGGTCAGACTGAGCGAACCAACTCAGTCATGGAACAATACCTAAGGGCCTACGTCAACTACCAACAGAACGACTGGGCCCAATATCTATGCCTCGCCGAGTTCGCAGCAAACCACCATGTCTCAGAGACTACTGGACTTTCACCTTCCTTCGCGAACTACGGTATGCACCCCAAACTCAACTTCAAGCCAGACCTCTGAGTTGACACCCCGGAAGAAGGCCAAGCACAATCTCTCACTCGATTGCTTGCCGAAATCCACGACTACGCGAAGGCCGAAATGGCATTCGCCCAAGACAGACAGCGTGAATACGCTGACAACCATCGAATGCCCGCCCCGTCCTACTTACCAGGAGACAAGGTCTGGCTTAACGCCTGCAATCTACATACCAACCGTCCCTCTCGCAAGCTCAACAATCGATGCCACAGTCCCTTCACTGTCATCAAGGAAGTCGGGAAATACGCCTACCAGCTCGACCTCCCCGCAATGATGGACGTACATCCAGTCTTCCACGTCTCACTCCTCCAACCTGCCCGAAGGGACCCCCTACCAGGACAATACCTGCTTCCACCAGAGCCTGACATAGTGGAGGGGGAGCCGGAATATGAAGTCAAAGAGATGGTAGATAGCCGCATCTTCCGAGGGCAACTACAATACCTCATCAAGTGGCGAGGCCACGACACTCTTACCTGGGAGCCCGCTATGGAAGTCAATGAGCTACAAGCCATCGACGAGTTTCACAGACACTACCCCAACAAGCCTGGTCCACTCCCTCTCCCCACGCCAGGCCTCCAAGGACCTCGGCCCTGGAGGGGGGATACTGTCACGGCGCAACCACGCAAGCGCAGGAGACCACCTCGTCGCCAGGTTAGCCGTGGACGAGACTAGTGACGTCACTGTTCTCGAGAAGTTTCCACAAAGGTTATAGAAGAATTGCCGGATGAGGAATGGGATTTTCGGAATAAGGGAAAGGGGAAATGTATGGAGGAAAGGAAGGGGAATTAAGGGAAAAGGAATAACGAGGGACGAGGAGGATCGGAGGAGGAATACCGAGGAACGACGAGGAGGCTTATGGGGAATTAGGAACAGAGGAATGGTAAATGGTCATGTATATATATGGGGTTGATCGCTGTCGAGTAAGTTCTTTACACAACGTTTGTACCTCTACAATATAAGTCTACTCCCCTCCCTCTCACCCACTGCCCTCTGGTCCAGCCTTGCAATTAGTCCATCCAGCCCAGCCCGCCCAGTTCGCTGCCCAGTTCCCCGCCCAGCCCGCTGCGAGTTCCCTGGATCTTCGTCCGCTCCAGTCCCGCCGTTACAGGGACTTCCAACTTCATCTAACCATCCCCCAGGATGGTTTTGCTGAAAACGAGTTTAGGAGATAAGACATGAGTCATTTCCAACAATAACCTTGGATGGATTGCATCATCACAACCACATGATTGCATTAATCACTCACTTGCATGCTGACCACCATCTTCGAGTTAATTCTTGAAAATTCCTTGCCATGATACCACACCTTCCCATAAGGTAAGGGATTAGCGATCATAACAGGATTCAATCCCCGTCTGGCCACGTAATGCAATAACTCATCAGGGAATGACAATGAGCCATTTTCCTTCTGAGCAGTGTCATCATAGATTCCCTAAGGAAATCTCGATTGCTGTGTGGTGATGATCATGCCCTATCACTCGTGCGATTCTAGCACTTTCCGTGTGATGTCATGAGTCCCCCACCTGCGCTCACCTGTGCGCAGCCACACCCTGGTGTGAAGGCAATCCCAACAATTCCCTACGGAGTGTTCCCTAGCTGATGGTCACATCATATTGGGTTCCTTTGAACAGGTTCCTTGAGTGGGTTCCTTGCTTATCGTACATTGTCTCATGCTATGCAGTCTTGACCCTTGTACTCAGCGCCACTCCTGTTCACTGACTTGACTCTGCCTTGGTCAACCAACTCCAAATGCAGGTATGTTGGATGATGATTTTGCAATGCCTTGCACATGCCATGGAGCTCTCCTCCATGCAAGCCCTCTTGGTATCCATCGGTTGCTGAGCACCTCCTCATGTATAAGTAGGTACTGTCCGCCCTCGTCTTTGTCTCTCCATCATCGTCGCCAACACTCATCTCATGGCTCAAGTGTCATCATAGAGGTAAGTCCTTCCCTTCTCCTTTCTGATCTTGCCCCTGCTGACATTCAATAGGTGTGATGTCTTGGGCCGGGACCTTCATGAGGTCTCATTCGGGGGTCACGAGTCACGTGACTTCGCTTGCCGGATCTTCAGAGGGTTCCGGCCCGAATTGCTGACTTATTATTCATTCTCCTGTCGAGTTTGCCATGTTCTCTCTGAAGTTATACATGTTACCCAATCTATTATCACACATTATACGGTGTGACATGAGGAAGCTCAGATGAACCCTTTGGCTAGGTTCTCATCGAGCCAGTTCCAGAGTGCTGCCAACTCTGTCTTCGACAGAGTGTAGCTGGGATGGAAGGGCTGAGGGAAGTTGGGCTATAAGGGCATTCGGTGATCATAGGCTTGATGGGCAGGGAGCTTGTTGGCCTCTATGTCACGGCTGGACAAATTCCTCCCCTTTTCCCATCGTTCATCTATCATCACTCAGTTTAATGTGTGGCTCATCTGGGTGGCTGTGCTCTTGGCAATGAGCCCGACAGACTAGGGTAAATGCTCAGCTGCATCTGTTTGGAATGTTTGTGGTGGCTGTGCATGGTTAGTTAAGGGTTGAGGGTTTAGGGCGTGCTAGTTTAGTGTCTTGGCGTGGAAGGAGAAAAATGTGTATATAAGAGGACTTGTCCTCCCAGCATTCTGTTTCCTTTCCTTTTCTCCTTACACAGTTATTTGTTCATCTCACCAAATAAATATTTGGATCCTCTCCAGTTCTTGTCCTCATCTTCGCCACTGTCTCTGTCCCTGCCTCAGTCTTCGATCCTCTGACCTCTGTCCTCTCTGCTGTGTTTTCCTGATCCTGTTCCTTGACCTATCTCTGCTCCTAAACACAGATCATCTATAGTTGTTGCATGTCACAGCTTCAGACATCCAATGTTGGTGCTTTCCAAGAGGTTTTGTCTTGCGATCACAATCATTGTCAACAAGCCTAGAGCCCTCAGGTTCTCCATCAATTACCTTGTCCACAACTGCCATTACAACATAACTGTGTAATCAAGTACCTGCAGGCTCTACCATCTACCCTTGATTACCACCCTCTACATCTATGCTCCACAACCTCTGGTTCTATTAGTTCATAAGCCTTATACCGAAATTCCTGTCCTTGGGAAACCCTGCTATCATCAACGACATTGAAATTGCCCTCCAGATCGGAAACGAAATTTCTGCAACATGAATTACCTTCAACGATCAAAACCTTACTTGGCACCTACACTAAAATCCAAACACCATGTCTGAAGAAGTCATCATAGTCCTGTCTCTCACTGCAGCCGAAAGAGATGAGGTCAACAAAGACCTATCCAAAATCCAAGGATTATACAATGCCATCAAGGATTACAACCGTGATTGCCAAAAGTTGGTCGACCTCCAGGTGGAACTAAAAGAATCTCAGAAAGACAACTCTGACTATGCAAAATGTATCACCAATCTGGAACATGACCTTGGATCAGCGAATGCCACAATCCGACTACTGCAAGCCCTTACCCGAAACTCCGCACTCCCAGCAACTAGACCAAATGAATTACCCCACCCACCAGAGTACTCTGGGGATTGCAAGGACCTGCTTAACTTCATTTCAAAAGTTAGGTCCAAGCTAGCTGGAGACCCCTCCCACTTCATTGATGACCAACACAAACTTCGCTACACTTATGGCTACCTCAAAAGCAATGCTCAGAACCAGGTCCACCCGTATGTCCTTGCAGACAAGATCAATCTCAAGGACGTAGAAGAATTGATTGCCATCCTCGAATCTGCATTTGGGGACAGAGGCCAAGTAGGAACTGCCTCTGCAGAACTCGACAAACTCAACCAAAGCAACAGGGAATTTAGTATCTATTATGCTGAATTCCAATGCCTCATGGCAATCCTTGACTTCGATGTGAATGCAAAGAAGGCTGCTTTGAAGCAAGGCCTTTCCAGAGAACTACAAGAAAGTGTAGTGTACCACGCTGATGAACCCCAAGACTTTGCAAAGTTTGTCAACCTATGCATGAAACTTGACTATCGCATCTGAGCACATGCAGCTGTGACCAACCGCCAAGTCACACCAGTTACCCCACATGCAAGCCCCATCTTGGCCCGACTGGCTGCCCACTCAACTAGCACCAACAGTGGCAATTATGGCACGGCACCCATGGACCTATCAGCTTCCCAAAAAGCATAGAACTAATGCCGACATGACGAATGCATGGCAAAGGGGCTATGCCTGTACTGTGGATCAGCTGACCACTTTAAAAATGAATGCCCAACCTTAGCAGCTAACAACTCCCAAAAAATGTGCCTTGCTGCTGCTGAAGTTTTGACAACAACCACAGACCCTGCCCCTGCCCCTGAGCCCAGCTCGGGAAAAGAGTAGTCCACCAGCAGCCCATTGGCTCTCTTGGTGGACCTGCCCCTGCCTCTTCATTTGTATCATCACAGGAAATCTTCTATGTATCAGCAAGTTCTTTGTCAGTTAATCAAGAAAATGAAATGGATGGAAGTCACTTAGTCGTACCTTGCACCTTGACTGACCATGACACCAAAATTGACACCCATGCCCTTGTGGATTGTGGATGTACTGGACTCTCATTTATGAATGAGGCTTTCGCATGCCAACACAACCTACCCTGTTACCAGTTGAAAACCCCAAAAATAGTTGACGTAATTGATGGCCGACCGATCTCTTAAGGTGACATCACTGAATATGTGGAAATCCAATGCACCATTGGTGATCACCACGAAACACTGGTTGCATATATCACCTCTCTTTGCCACTACCCTCTAGTCCTTGGAATCCCTTGGCTCAAGAAACATGATGTTACCATCAACTTTGCAAAAAATGATATCCAATTCTGCTCACCGACAATCTCAAAACGCTCCCTGAGAAAAGCAGGAGAGTTTAAGAATATAACACATTATTACTCATTTCTATGAGAATCCCCAGAGAAGTAAATAATTCCCATCATTGGAATTATCACTTCTCATTTTTTTCTTTTGGACATCTTGAGTTACCCAGCTGTCAGGCACGAGACAACCCCCGGTTAACACTATAATCTTACCCAACGCCTTACCAAGGGTATTGAGAGACATCCTACAAGAAACACAGAACCACCAAACAGAAAAACGATGCCCGAGCCTATGGAAATCGATTTCTTACCTATGCCTTCCTGGGCACTAGTTTTCACCAACAATGGGGGATCAGAGAATATCCCACCTGTCGAACCCATCAAATTGCACTCTGTCCCTGAGTGGGGACGTACCCTTATGAATCAACTACACCATACTGCAGTTGAAATCAACAGCCTCTGAGGACAAATCCAAGGGGATGAAACAGAGGCATACCATATCTTTATGCAAATGCAAAATGATTATCGCAAAATCGAATCCAACTTAAACCTTGCGATCACTCAGGCCCAGCAACATGCTGCAGATGCCACCGGTGGTCACTTCAACCTCACCACCACGCAATTTGCAGAAGTGGCAGCTGCCCACATGGCCCTAAGAAGACATGTACAGATGATTACCATCAATGTAGCAGAAAGCGAAGAACGAAGACAGAAGTTGCTTCAGGATTTCGCCCAACAAATGGAAGCCAACCAAAATGTCTGGATCGCATACCACAAAGACCAGGCAGTTAAGCAGGAGAAGTTCAACAATGATTGCCAACGATGGGCTGCAGAAATGAATGCCTGAGAAGCCAGGGCAAGTGTCGACCAGGAGAAGGTCAAGGAGGACCTACGGAAACTGAAGCGTCTCCAATCACAGCTCCAACAGAACCAGGCCAATGCATCTGCGATTTCTCAGCAAGAACATGAAGACATGCGACGATCATTCCGGGAAGAGCTTCAGGCCATTGGAGAAGAGTTAAAAACCCAGTTCCAATTAGCCCAACAGTCCCCCAAGGATATAGATGTAACATCAGTCATTGATAGCATCTTAGAGCAACATGCCTGACAGGGGAGAATTCCCCTCCCAAGGAGTAATGGGATGGAGTCAGACTGCAACCTTCCTCCCCTACCACCCAGTGACCGATCAAGTAGACGTTCGACTCAACTAGGAAGAGTGACAGAGTCTAGGGGCAGCAGCCCACCAGCCGGAGTGATACCACCTCTAGGACCTCCACCAGGAGGAAGCAGTTCCAGCTCCTCCAGTTCAGACTCAGAATCAGATAGACCAAAGGATCTAGGGAATGAGATATCAAAACTCATTCGTGCACTCCAGAAAAAGGACAAGAAGAATCGTATCAGCAAGTGACCAGAAGCAATCTTCCTGGGAAAAGCTCCCAAGATGAAGGAGCCTGAGGTATTTGATGGGGATAGGGAAAATTACATTCCATGGATGAAGGCAGTCAAGGAATATATGACTGTACGATCCATTGACTTCAACACCGATGCAACCCGAATCCACTGGTTAGGGTCCCTCCTCAAGGGTGATGCCCGCCAATGGCACCAAAACCGTGTCGATACTACAGAGAGGGAATTACGCCCTGATGCCTGGGCTTCATACACGGCAGCAATGGATTACTATTTCCGCGATCCCCACCAGAAACACAACTACACCAACAAGATGGCCAGGCTGCATTGGAAGTATAAACCTGGGTGCCACAAGACTGGCCTCCCAGCAGATCAATGGGGAATCAGAATGGCCATCTACCAAGAGAAGGCCCAAGTAGAAGGAGAGGTTCTGAGAGAGATCTATGACCAGGCATTCCCAGAAGATCTGGCTTGCCAGGCATGGACAGATGTTCAAGACTTGGATGACCCAAAGTATGAGCAGTTCAAGGCCAGACTGATCAAGCTTGCGACTGCAAAAGAAGAACATCGGAACATGCATGAAAAGCCACTGCTCCACATATATCAAACCCCCTCAGAGCCCAAGCAGGAGAAGGACAAGTGGAAGAAGGATGAGGAAAAGAAATCCAACTGTGGTAAGGCTAGGGAAACTACCCACACACCTAAAAGTGACTGAGAAAAGAAATTCCAAAACAACCGTGAAGTATTAGCTGGGGTTCCCCAGGCCGAAATCGACCAGCAAAAAGCAGACAAGGCCTCCTGCTGGCGCTGTGGCCAGAATAGTAACCACACCCTAGAATGCTTTGCGAAGAAGACATCAAAAGGAACCGAATTGACTATGGCAGTGGCTGCAGTCACCAAGAAGGCTAAATGCCGATGACCATCAGAAGATTCTGAAGGTGAAAAAGAGGAGACAGATGAACCAGTATCCAAGTGGCCAAAGAATGTCACCACAGTGACCCAGACAGTATCAGAGCCAGCGCCTAACCCAACAAGAGGGGTCTGGGAAGTAGAGACCTCAGATCTCTCGGATTTAAACTAGGAGAGCCTCGTAGGATATGCAGAGGCATCCAAGAAAAGGAAGATGTATCAGGGTCTCAGACAATATCAGTTGCTGGAGTTAAACGCACCAAAACCTAAGAAAACCAAAAACAATCCAAAAAATCAAAACCTAATAAAAAAGAACCCAAGACGAAATTGCAGCTGGCCAACATCAGGCCACTCTGAGTTGGTCCCAGGCCAATTGTCCAAATGTATCCTTCAGTACCTGGACAAAGGACATTTGGTGTCCAAGTCATGTTTGACACCGGTGCAGCCATACCTATTATCAGTTCCCAATTCATTAAGGAAAACAACCTGTGAATGGTTACTCATGCCACAGCACTATGAATCAATGGAGCAGATGGTAAGCCTTTCTCAGGGGCTGGAGAGGCCTTTACACATTCCCTACTACTTCAATACAAATCCCACTATACAAGAGAAACCTTCGAGATCATGCCTTTAGAATCAGGATCAGACATAATCTTACCTTGCTGGTGGATGGCAAAACACCAACCCAACAAGTTTTGGGGAAAACTACAAGACATCACCTTAGACTCCGAATTCTGTAAACAACACTGCACCAAGGCCGCAGCACAAGAATTCTCCCTCACGATGGATAAAGATATCGTACACCACTATGATGCAACAGTAATTGGGTATATTGCATCAGTTAACTCAGATACAAATGAGGTAGACCCTGCAACAATCGTACCACAAAAGTTCCGACAACATGTCGAAGTCCTAGGCAAGGAGCTCGCAGATAAACTCCCAGACCACAAACCCTATGATCATGCAATAGACCTGAAAGAAGGTGAACAACCACCATGGGGACCAATGTACCCCCTAAATGAAACAGAATTACAAGCGCTGTGGGACTACCTCAAGGAAATGTTGGAATTAGGAAAGATCCGCCCTTCGAAATCCCCTGCAGCAGCACCAATCATCTTTGTTCCAAAGGCCCATGGTCAAGGCCTCAGGTTATGTGTCGATTACCGTGGTTTGAATAAAGTAACCAGTGCCAATCGATACCCATTACCAATTATGTCCAAACTCCAAGATAGGGTCAGAGGTGCAAAAATATTCACCAAGATCGACCTCAAGAATGGATACAACATGATTCGGATCAAACCTGGAGACGAATGGAAAACAGCATTCAAGACACGGTATGGGCTGTACCAATACACTGTCATGCCCTTTGGGTTGTCGAATGCCCCAGCAACCTTTCAAAATATGATGAATCATATTTATCGGGATTTGTTTGACTTAGGATTGATTGTATATTTGGATGACATCCTCATTTATGCAGAAACAGAGGAAGAACACGATCGCATTGTCACAGAGGTATTGAAACGCCTAGCAGAAAATGGGCTGGCCATATCACAGGACAAAAGCTTTTGGTCAACCACCCGAGTCGACTTCCTAGGGTATGTTATTTCAAAAGATGGTATTGAAATGGCCCAAGACAAAGTCCAATGCATTCGGGAGTGGGAACAACCAAGATGTTTAAGGGATGTACAGTCATTTATTGGCTTTGCGAATTTCTATCGCCGATTCATAAGAGAATTCTCAAAAATCGCTAAACCCCTCAGTGATTCAACCAAGGGATCACCAAAGGACTGGGTTTGGAGAGAGGCAATGACAGAACCATTCGAAAAACTGAAAGACTGCTTTACGACTCCACCCATCCTCACACACTTCGACCCACAACAAGAATGCATTGTTGAAACTGATGCATCAGATTTTGCACTGGGTGGAACATTGTCCCAAACCGCAGAAGACAAGAAACTACACCCAGTTGACTTCCACTCCAGAAAATTCTCACCAGCCGAAATCAACTACGAAATACATGATAAGGAACTACTTGCAATTGTTGATTGTTTCAAGGCATGGCGAAGATACTTGCAGGGATCACTTCACACGGTTCATGTATTTACCGACCACAAAAACCTTGAGTACTTCATGACAACCAAGGTTCTCAACAGAAGGCAGGCACGCTGGGCTCAGGAACTGGCCGGCGTGGACTTCAAAATTTTTTATGGGAAAGGAACAAGTAATGGCAAGCCAGATGCATTATCGAGGTGCCCAGAGTATCGCCCTGAAAAGGGGGGAGGTGGAAACCAGCCGATACAGACTGTATTGCATGAAAAACACTCCGACACAATCTCAGCAATCAGTACTGGAGGAGAAGGAATGGTGTTTTGTTGCTCAGCAGTTCAGCTGGCTTATTTGGCATCATCAGTATCGAAATGGACAAAGGAATTTGAGAAGGAAATAAGAATGGCAGGACAACAAGATGCAGCATACTACCAGGCCTTAGAGGACCTCAGTGGAAGCACGCAGAAGACAGAAGGAAAGGAAGGGATTTTAGAACTTCAAGATGGATTATTATATCAGAAGGGATTGCTTTGGGTCCCTGAGAATGCACGACATGCAATTTTACATACCGAGCACAACAGCACAGTAGCCGGACACTTCGGTCAAGACAAAATGATCGAGCTGATCCAATGCAACTTCTGGTGGCCTAAGATGGACCAAGAAATTATCGAATATGTCAGAAGTTGTTTAGAATGTCAGAAGGATAAGGCATCATGCCACAAGCCATATGGCCTGCTCTCACCATTAGAGCTTCCATACGTACCATGGACATCAATTGCCATGGACTTCATCACAGACCTCCCCTTGTCCGAAGACTGTGATCAATTATGGGTCATTGTAGACAGATTCACAAAAATGGCCCACTTTATACCACTCAAAAAGGACCAAAAGACAGCGGAACACCTAGTGAAGATATTCGCCAGGGAGATCTGGAGATTCCACGGCATCCCAACCGATATTATCTCAGACCGCGACTCCCGATTCACCTCCACAGAATGGAAACAGTTCCTTGGCATCCTGGGAATACGACCACGGATGAGCACATCCTTTCACCCACAGACAGATGGCCAAATGGAAAGAATCAGCCAAACAATTGGGGCATACCTACGGTCATTCACAAACTATGAGATGGATGATTGGGTTGGACTCCTACCCATGGCTGAGTTTGTCTACAACAATTCAGTAACTCAAGCCACTGGCATGTCACCCTTCTTCGCCAACTATGGCCGACACCCAGGTTGCACCAATCCAAGCACAATGCCAAGTAGTGAAGACACTCAGGATGGATACATCAATCACATCCTTTCAGTTCAAAGTCTAGTTACAAAGAACCTAAAGGCAACCCAGGAAAGAATGAAAAAGTATGCAGACAATAAACGCAAGGATGCCCCAGAATTCAAGGTTGCGGACCTTGTCATGCTAGATGGAAGGAACATCCAAACCAGACAACCAAAACATAAACTCGACCACAAGAAGCACGGACCCTTTGCAATAGAGAAAATAATCTCGCCAACAGCCATGCGACTATCCCTACCAAGAAAGTGGAAGATACATAACACCTTCCATGTATCTCTACTCGAACCATACAACAATGGGACCAGACCTCTACCCGATCTATTAAAGATTATTGATGAATGTAATGACATCGAGGGCAATGAGGAATGGGAGATAGAAGAAATATTATCAAGTAGGAAAGTCAAGGGGAAAGTCCTTTACCAAGTCAGATGGAAAGGATATCCACTTAAGAAAGATCACATGGAAGAACCATATGAATGTTTCATAGTAGGTGGCCTGCAGTCACTCAGAGAGTTCCACTCAAGGAATCCAGGCATGCCAAGGGACCAACATGTTTAAACAACCAACTATCTCAAGTTACCTTTCCTCTCTGAGGTTTTAATGGTCTTGGGATAGGAAACATGTTGGTGGATGAAGGGGTTGGAGGACTTCATCAGAAAATCCCATTTAATAATCATATAGCTAGGAATTCATAAGTTAAGGATCTTAGTTAATGATTTCGGGTCGAAATCTTATAAGGGGGGAGGTAGTATCATACCAAACCTTTAAGACACATTTTAAGAATGGGGATTCTTACTAAGTAATGACTCAAGCCATAAAGCAAGAGCCATTACTAACCACCCTTCATCCACTTCCTGCAGGAAGTAGGATAATGGGGGGCCAGGAAAAAGGTCAGCATCATAAAGGGTTGGGAACCTGGGGTAGCCTCAGGAGGGACAGTTTCCGATGAATGGCTGATGTTTCTAATGCCCAGCCGTATCCTGGGGAACATACCGCTGATGTTGACAAAAACCTGGAATACTTATAGCCTGGGCCACTGTGGTTCTTACGGGCCACAAGTCCACAGAGGAACTACCCTTCGCTGTATGCATTTTGCCATATTCGAACGTTGTGCCATGTCATACAGGACCACCCCAACAGGCAGGCATAGAAGGGGCTGGGACAAAGAAAGGCAGAAGGATATGGAGAAGAGAAATGTAAGAGGAGGAGTTTGCCGTATGCGATGAAGTCTGCCATAGTCAACTGTAGACAAAGGCTGGAGGAAGTCGAGGTCAATAATGAGGATGAGGAAGTGATGGATAAGGAGAACAGTGTTAGGTATTTAAGAATGAATTGAATGTACCCTATGACTGAGTGCCAAGTCCAAATCAAGAATCATATGTTACCGAGGAAGCTCAGTGGAGATGATCGGAAAACCGAAGGAACAATACCGAATGTCATTGAGATAAGACATGCAATAACGGAGTCTAGTCGGCCGAAGGAGATAAGGATTGTCATAGGCAGTAAAGACAAATACGTGGCACAGCGGCCCTGAGGCATCCGACAATGCAGGAGACCTTATCTTGCAGACAACCTTCAGTTAGCCCGATATGACAAGAATAAGCACAGATAGACAAATGGATATGGAAGTTGGATCCTATCGGAAGCCACAGGAGGCCCAGATGACATCTACCATGTTGAAGTGTTGGCAAGGCATACAGACAGCACAGGAAGCCGCAGCCCCAGATAAGGATGGATCAGGAAATCTGAAAACTAAGGACAAACACTTCACCTGAGCTGACGACACATGCATGAGATGAGATATGTGCTCAAATGCCCTACCCAGGTCATATTATTTTGACATAATATATTGACAAACGACAGGCTTAGCAACAGCGCATGCACAATATGGCCGAGAGGATCACCAAGAGTCATCCGATTAGTTTGGGAACGATTTGGAGCATTTGCATGGAAAAATTTGAAATATGGAATTTGTATGTGGAAAATATCATGTTTGCATGCTCTCTACCAACGTCAACCAGTACTTGGCGTTCCGACGACCGCAACGTACCCGGTGGGTATATGAGTGGCGAGCTCAAGTCAGAAAACATAAAATATTGCAAAGCCCCCACTCGAAGCAGCGATCATCCAGCAAAAAGACCCACAATCGTCCCATCAATTACAAGCAAGTCCCAGAAAGATATTAGTACCTCATACTCGACTATTCACACAATACTCGAAAGACCTACACAACAATACCATCAAGACCCTCCTCGAACAATAAGACCCTTGCAGATTGCTGTTCACACTTGAACGCAATTTCCACCGATGATCTCAAAACGCTCCCTGAGATAAGCAGGAGAGTTTAAGATTATAACACATTATTACTCATTTCTACGAGAATCCCCAGAGAAGTAAATAATTCCCATCATTGGAATTATTACTTCTCATTTTTTTCTTTTGGACATCTTGAGTTACCTGGCCGTCAGTCACGAGACAACCCCCGGTTAACACAAGTTGTGCGGAGATGTTGACCACTACACTGACAACTGCCATACCTGCCAACGCTCGAAATCTAGCAGACATGCCCCATTATGCGTCCTACGACCACTACCTATCCCAGACAGACCTTGGCAGGATATATCAATGGACTTTGTAACAGGATTACCATGGTCCAATGCTTGTGATGTGATATGGGTTGTGGTGGACTGACTGACAAAGGAACAGCACATTGTACCTTGCTGTACAGATGTTGATGCCAAGGAACTTGTGAACCTATTCATTAGCCATGTCTTCCGACTCCATGGACTGCCCCTGACAATCATATCTGACCGAGGGCCCCAATTTGCTGCACTGTTCTGGAAACACTTATGTCACTGTTTGGGAATTGACCCATGACTCTCAACTGCCTTTCACCCACAAACAGATGGCCAAACTGAACGAATGAATGCAATCATGGAACAATACTTGCGTGCACATGTCAACTACCTACAGGATGACTGGGCAGAATGGTTGCCCCTAGCTGAGTTCCCTGCAAACAACCAAGCATCCGAAACAATGGGCACTTCCCATTCTTCGCCAATAAAGGATTCGACCCTCGATGCCAATTTGATCTCACACCTGCAGCTATGAATGATGTCAATGACCGCTGTGCCCTGACAACATGCAAGACCCTTTCAGAAATCCATAGTCACCTGCGAGCTGAGATCAATCAAGCCAACCTCCGTTATCAAGACAATGCAGACCGGCACTGGTTAACATTGCCGAACTATCAACCAGGAGATCATGTCTGGCTGGATGCAAGAAATTGGGAACCTGCCGAACTCCATGAACATAGCCAAGCTGTTGACCAGTTCCACGAACAATACCCCAACAAACCAGGACCCCGACCAGAGACAACATAAAACCTACTTCACTGGAGCTCAGTCCAAACAGGGGGATTCTGTCACAGCTCAAGAAATTCATTCACTTCTCACCTATCACTTGTCATCACTCGTTTATCAGGTGGCTTATCTGGGTGGCTGTGCTCTTGGCAATAAGCCCCATGGACTAGGATAATTGCTCAGCCACATATGTTTGGAATGGTTGGGGTGGCTGTGCTGGTTAGTTAAGGGTTAAGGGTTTAGGGTTTGCTAGTTTAGTGTCTCAGCATGGAAGGAGAAAATGTGTATATAACAGGACTTGTCCTCCCAGCGTTCTGTTTCTTTTCCTTTTCTCCTTACACAGTTATTTGTTCATCTCACCAAATAAATATTTGGACCCTCTCCAGTCCTTGTCCTTGTCTTCGCCTCTGCCTCTGTCCTTGTTTCTGTCCTCGATCCTCTGGCCTTTGTCCTCTTCGCTCTGTTTTCCCTGATCCTGTCCCTTGACCTACCTCTGCTCCTAAACATGGATCATCTATAGTTGTTACACGTCACAGCTTCAGACATCCAACATTGGTACTTTCCAAGAGGTCCTGTCTTGTGTTCGTGATTGCTGTCAACAAGCCTAGAGCCCTCAGGTTCTCTGTCAATTACCTTGTCCACGACCGCCATTACACACGTCATCATAGATTCCCTGAGAGAATCTCGATTGCTCTGCTCACAGGGTATTGCCTTGTGATGACATATGATATCATGAGGGCACCCATGCTCTACTGGATTGCACCATCCTGGTACATTCCTCATGATGTCATAAATGCCTCATCTGTACTCACCTGCATGCAGCCACACCCTGGTGTGAGTGTAAATGCCAGCTAGCTTTCTAGTTGGTTGTCTATCCAAAGGTCACATCATATCGGTTCCTCCAAACAGGTTCCCTGAGTGGGGGTCCTTGCTGTCATATGTTGTCTTATGCACTGCAGTCTTGAGCCTTGTATACAGCCCCACTCCTGTTTGCCGACTAGACTCTGCCTTGTTACTTGGCCAACTACCTCTCAACTAGGTAAGCCAGATAATAATCTCATGATGCCTTGCATATTCTTTGGAATTCTCCTCCAATGTAAGCCCTCTGGTATATGTTGGGTACAAAGCACTTCCTTGCATATAAGGGGTGCTGTCCTGCTGTTGTTGTCTTCTCTACATCATCATTGCTGTAGTCTTGTCTTGGGTAAGTTGACACCCATGAGGTAAGTCATCCCCTTGTCCTTCCTGGTCATCCCCCACTGACAATGCAATACAGGTGTGATGTCTTGGACTGGGATCCTCGTGAGGTCCCATTGATGAGTCATGAATCACATGACATGGCTGGTCGTTGCTCCTCTGGGGTTACCAGCCCAAATCTCCAATCCTGATATTCATTCTCCTGTCAAGTGTGCCATGTTCTCTCTTAAGTTATACATGTTACCCAATCTATTATCACACATTATAGGTGTGACATGGGTATTGATTGGCAATGGTTACTTTGTTCAAACCATGATAATGAACACATAATCTGAGTCCTCTTTTATGAGCCTTAGGGATGAAAGATGATTGGTACTGCAGTGGGGATTTTGACAGGTGAATCTTTCCTGATTCTAACATTGCCTTGAGGTATTCCCATAGCACTTGGAGTTCTGTTTCATTGAGGGGATACATCAGTCCCCATAGCAGTTGTTTGCCATCTTCTAGATTTATGGCATGATCATAGGGTTTGTGGTCTAGGAACTTATCTGTGAGCTCCTTGCCTAAGATCTTGATGTACTGTTGGAATTTTTTGGGTAAGAGGGTAGTGGGATCAACCTCAGCCATGTCAGGGTTGACTGAGGTGATGTAGCTAATTACTGTCACATTGTAATGGTGTAGGATATCATCATCCATTGTGAGGGAGAATTCTTATACTGCTGCCTTAGTGCAGCATTGTTTACAGAATTCAGAATCTAGAGTGATATCTTCTGGTTTTCCCCAAAACTTGTTGGGTTGGTGTTTTGCCATCCACCAACAGGGAAGGATTATGTCTGTTCCTGATTCCCAAGGCATAATCTCAAAAGTTTCCCTTATGTAGTAGTATTTGTACTGGAGTAGTAAGGAATGTGTAAAAGCTTCCCCAGCTCCAGACAATGGGTGACCATCTGCCCCATTGATCCTTAGAGGTGCATTGCGAGTGATCATTGGTAGGTTGTATTCCATAATAAACTTGGAGCTGATGATAGGTATTGCTGCACCAGTGTCAAACATTGTTCAGATGCCAAACACCTTCTGCCCTGGTACTGAAAGATATATTTGGACAATTGGTCTGGGGCCAACTCTGGGTGGTCTACTCTTGGCTGGTTGTAATTTCATCTCAGGTTCAGTTTTATTAGGTTTTGACCTTTTTAATTGTTTTTGGGTTTCTTGGTTTTCAGTACATTTAACTCCAGCAACTGATATACTATGGGATCCTGATATGTCTTCCTTCTCTTAGATGCCTCTGCATATTGTATGAGGTGTCCTTATTTTAAATCTGCAAGATCTCAGGTCTCTACCTCCTAAACCCTAGCTGCTGTTTTGGGGCCTGGCTCTGATACCATCTTGGTTACAGTGGCAACATTCTTTGGCCACTTGGATACAGCCCCTTCCCAACAGTCATTGTTGCACTATATTTCTTAGTTCAAAGGTTGCCTGTTGTTGCCATGACAATAATGGTTCCCCTAGTAACAATTGTCCCTCTAGCAATGGTTGTTACCTAGCAACCAAGCTAACTACTAGTGTGTTTGTTTCCTTGGCATAATGTCATGGTGGCAAAAGGATTATGATGTCATTTGATGGCAAAGAGAGATATCTAGCAGTTTCTATGCATTTCTATTAGGGCTGAGGGTTTAGGGTTTGATGACATGGTTTCACATTGGCAGGAAGAAGAGGTTATATATATGATGGTTTTGCATTTCCTTTGTTTTGCACTCTTCTTCGTGCAACATTTGTTATAGCAGGAGGTTGTGGACATGTAGCCTGGATTCACAATTATCAGTGACATTTCTCTCAAGGAATAACAGTCAACAATCCCATGGGACAATTTTACAGGCCAACAAGAATTTCGGATGTGTGGCAGTGGGTGAAGACATGTGATACCTGCAAAACAGGAGGCAAGTTGCAGAAGTCAGACTTTTACAACCCCATCATGCAGTTTCAATTGTTTGACATGATCAACTATGTAATTGAAGGACAAAGGAAGCAGTAGGATAATGATGCAAGGAAGAGGAAGTTGTAATGATCAACAGGTAGGATACAGATAGCAATGGCTATTACATATGAGGAAAGGTTATATTATGTAAGGATGGGATGGATAGCAATGCTGGATGATCAGGATGAGGGCTTGTGAGAAGGACTAGATTTTCAAGTTCATTGTTCTCTTCCAGAGGGTAGCTTTGCAGTTTTTGTTATGTCTTTCCAGTGTGTTGTCTTGTGCTAGCATGGTGTCTGGCAAATCCAGGACTAGTGCAGTTGTGGGCTAGGATTTGAGATTTTAGGTGATACTGGCAAAAATGGAGCAACTGATCCCCCACCATATCTAACCCTTCCCCTCTGGCTCCTTTTCTTTCTTCTTTTGTCAGTTAGGCCTGGCACATTACATGTTCATGCCACGGTCACATTGTTTTTGTGTTTTTGTGGTGGTGTGTGGTTTGTTGTTTGTCAGCTTTCAGTTGCAATCCTTCACCCAAGCCTTCAAGTCACATGATGGTGCAGGTATCTACATTCCTGAATTTCGAACACGACATCTGCATTATTTTTTGTTCTGCGCCAAGTATTTAATGTCCTGACACGGAAATTCCGAAAACTGGGAGTTGGATAGTCTGTATAGATTCATTACGATATATTTGTGCAAGAGAGTGACCCCGGCCTATGGCCGGGGAGAGCGTTGCGCCGCTGCAAGTAGCATGTAAAAGATCAAAAGGCATCGCAGACAGTTACCCTACTTTCCGATCGGGCCTACAATCTGTTTGCAGCTGGCCATATGTGGCGAATGTGCATAATTTCATCATATTGTTGCATGAATTTCGAGTCCGAATCATTTTATACAGTTTAGAATACATAACATCTACCATGTACTCTTACGCACAAAACTAGCCAAAAACACAGTTTGCGACAAAATTCCACATTGCTTTACCATCAAGAAAATACGCATAACAAAGGTGCATTTCTCTTTAACTCTCTTCATGGTCGGGGATGAAAAAGACCCTGAAATACACATTGCTCATGTCTCAGTGCGTATCCCGGGTCATCAGTGATGAGTCGTCGTGGTCGTGGTCGTGGTCGTGGTCATGGTAGTGACCATGGTAACCGTTCTCATCATGAAGATCATGGCGGAGGTTATGTTCGTCGTTCAAACTACCAGAGGGACAAGACCGCTTGGATGGAGGCGGAACAGAACCGCATTTCCAGCAAACTGGGTCGGTCTGCCAGAAGTTGCATTTCGGGCAGCGCCAGATCTTCTCGTTAGGCATTGTGTAGGGGGTTTTTCTTGTTGAGCTTGAGATTTGTGCAGGTAAGATATGGCAGTGATGTATGTCGGTAAACTTGGAGGAGCTTGATGGTTGTGGTGAGGATCGTGGTGGAGAGTGATAATGGATGAGAAGATGCGCGATGCTGGCTTTTATTGATGAGGAGGGTTGTACAGCTGGTTTTCTAGGCTTGTTGGGAATGCGTTGTTGTAGAATGTAGGGAGTTATTCAATGAAGTCTTTGAATAATATGTACTGATGGGATTGAGTAGCGGCAGATGATGTGAACGCATTTCCTGAACCAGCCACGGGTCTGGCATAGAAATGAGAGGGGCATCGATCATGACTGTGCCAGAAAGCTACGAGTTGCCTCACTTGCGGAGATGGAGATATGCGGTTAATACCGACGTTATCACCATCAATATCTCATCGTCTAGCATTTTCAAGATGGACGAGCGTACAGTTACAGACAAGGCGAGTTGCGACATAGTACGTTACAGATATCGAGTCACTTCTTATGGTCCTTCGCTCGCGGAGCAGCATAAGGTACTTGGCATTACGGTTAGATGATGTTCCGCGAGTTACCAATATGAAAAGACTTTCAACGGGTAGGTGGTTTGGAGAGGAAAGAAGGACCCCGGAGATATGTAGTTCAAGGTAACCTTTGTAGCGTCGCTGACATTTCGTGTGTAGCAGAGACCTTAATCATTTGAGCTTCTGCTCGATTTACTCATGGCTAACGAGATGCTATTAGATTTTTGATATTTTGCTATATATGAGGGTGGAAGATAAAAGGTTGCCCGGAGACCGAGAAGCTGGTGGACGCGTAGGTAGCTGTTCAAGACTCGGCGGGTCAATATAGAGGCAGGGACTTACTTGCTTTGCTGGTGTAATCGATGCGGCAAGCACGCGTTGAAATAGGTGCTTGTATTTCAAGTGTCGACTTCAGGTTTGTCTCCAAAACCAAGTGACGTACGCGTGACGAGAGGCGCGCACGTTGACCAACGCACGCGCAGAGGAGGGCAACTTTCGGCCGCGCTCACCAACGGAAATGAATTTCCATCACCGAAACGTACATAATTTACCTTCTCCACCAGCATACACTTGCACCATTCTACCTTTATAGTACCAGTGTAAGCTACCAGCAGTCTATCATTATTCTCCCAATCCCCCGCCCTTCTCAGATCTTTGCATTCTCAATCCCCATGCATGACTATTCTTCTCCACTCGGCCTATAGAGAGCCAGAAAAATAAAGGTTTTCCCCCCACTTTTACCTCATCTGACTGTTATGCTGCAATCTTATGAGATGGAGGTGGGGGGTTTTTCCATGTACGATTTTTGAACCATCACGGGAAAGGTATTCTTAGAATTGGTACGAGCTAATCCCGAAAACAAAGTCTCTCTCTCTCTCTGCGCAAGGGATTGGGGTTTTTTTTTTCGTTTGGTTTGAAGAAGGGCTATCGATGCAGGCACACTCAAGAATCGATTACCGAACAGCAACTCACGTCTTGAGAATAGAATCTAAGGTTCCCTACTTTCCGTTCTCAACCTCGTCCACGGTGCTACCGACAGCTCATGCCATAACTGTAATGCTCGCTACAGAATTTGGAAAATTATTAATCGAGATGAAATTTGCGCACCGATTTTTACAATCCGGTGCTGACAGGAATGCTTTTCGTACAGACCGTACTGACATTGACGAACTGTGATACTTTTGTATCGTACAGTTGGTGCTGATGGATATCGTACGAACATCAACGCCCGCTGCAGTAGTCAGCATGCATGGATCAGCAAACATCACGTAATTAGATCATTGAAAGTGTTATGCAATTAGTGCCTTTTGTGTATATGACGAGGCATATTCCCAGTTCACAGAAGAACAAGCAGGTAGACTCTTGGTGTAGATGTTAGTTCATTATCTCGGCATCTACGGAACATACCTGGATCTTACGACAACACTCTGCAACCTCGAGTCTCCAAGGATGAATCGAAAGGCACAATAAGTCTGCTCCGCTGATTGCTGTGTTTCTGAGCTTTTGTAGAACTTCCTCGAAGATATTATCAACCCCAAGCCGCGGTGCTCAAATGACGCCGAATTATCGCTTAATGACGTTGGAAGTGAGCCCACATGCTTACAACCATCTTATTGGCCCAAGATCGAATGGTCAATCTTGATGTATTATCTCCCGCAGTAGACGCCTTTTGTTGGAGGTGTCTAGTGGGATATTCGCCTCAACGACGTCTTTATCACCCGAGATCACTCGAACCACAAAGTCTTCAATCTCCGCTCACACCAGTTTGACTATTGAGGTATTGAAGATTCAAACTTACGTTCCTTATCATATTCTGCTGGACATTTACACACACAGCTATTACCCTATGCTCATTTCCGGCAAAAATCAGCGCCGGTAATTGCTCCATCGCCGAGTACATACAAAAATATCCTTGGTTTTCCGGACCAAAAAGTTAACGAAAAAAACAAAGAAAAAAACGTCAAAAGGTAGTTACTAGTTCTTCAACTTATAAATGTTATAAATCCTTATGAAAAAAACAGAAAAGCAAAACAAAAACAAAAACACAAAACTCCAACTCCAAATTACATTATCCCTAGATCAATCCCCTTAAATCCCCTCAAAGTTCGTCTAGCTAGGCCACCTAATCCCCACCTCCTCAATAAACCACTCCCTGACCAGCGCCTTCCACCTCCAACCCCAGCCATCCGAACAAACCCTATAACAACTTCCCCCATTCCTCCATCCCGTTCCAACTCCCGTGATATCATTCGCCACCGCCCAAGCCCCCTGATCCGTTTTCATATACCAATACATATGCAAATTACTCGCCGCCATAAACAGGATGACCGCCCACATAACCAGACTCAATATACTCCACACACTCGACGGCTTAGGCCCAGCACGAAGCAAAACCGCTTGCGCACCCACCGGCGCTCTCTTCGGAGTCTCTGAGGAAAGGGGATAAGTTTGCTGCCTCGGTGTCGAATCCGTAGCATTAGTAGGAGCAGGAGAAGGCTGCGGATGGACGTTGTTGTGGCCGGGTGTAGTTGTACCCTCCCCAGAAAACGTCGACTGACCAGGCGTAGCACCAACAGAAGCCTCCAAAGTCCTAACCGCCGCCATAACAGCTTCCGGGCTTCTCGTCATCTCCGCCAATATCTCCGCCCTGATACGATCCTTAATCTCCCTTTCCCCCCTTGTTGCGGCGGCTTGGTAATCCGTCAAATCAAGATTTCCAACAAAAGCATCGAAAAGCATTCGTAGCGGGTTCCCGAGAGCGGCAATAGGGGAGTGGAGAAGCGGAGGTGTCATGTTGGGCTTATAAGGGGTGTCAAAGGATGCAGCTTTGACAGCGTCTTCGGATTTAATGGCCGCGGTCCAGATGTTGGATAATAAATGCCGATCGTGCGTGGATTGTTCGACGATGAAATCCCAAATGAATTCGCGGTCGTCGAGAGTTAGGAGGGGTTTGTTGGAGAGCGCGGCGAGACGGAGGCGTTTTGCGTGGGTAGTAGAGATGACTTCTGTGTAGGTGTCGTCGGGGGAGGCGACGGTGGCGCTGCAGGAGCTCGTGTAGGTTGTGAAGAGGTTGGCGGGGGGTTGGTCGGGTTCGGTGGCTGGCTCGGGGTCGGCGGCCTCGACTAACTCGGGGATGGTGGGGACGGAGGGACGGCGTTGTGAGCGCGCGGAATTGCTCCGAGAACGCACGGGGAAGGGGAATTCTTCTTGCGGCATGGGTGGGGTGATGGGAAGTGAATCTGTAGAGGTGGCGGCGGTTGCCATGGAGATGACTTGAGGGATAGTTTGCGCGGATCTTGAGATCAAGATAGGAGGTTCCGGTTCCGGTGCAGTGACTTGAACGGATTTTTCTTCCATAGGAGATTTTGGTTTTGGTTTTGGTTCTGGTTCTGGTTCTGGTTCCTGTGCCAGTTGTGGGGACTCCGGCTCCTCCAAGTTTTCTTCTACCGTTGTTTCTGTTTCCAAGGCTTCCACAAATTGTCTGCCAGTCTCGCTGTAATCGCGAAGAAGATCGAGGGCTGCAATACCTGGGTCTTCGGCTTCGATCCAGTATGTAAATTGTCCTACGGTTTTTTCGTCGGAAATGGAGAGGTCGGTTTGGACCCCCACACCAGTGTAGTTCATACGAGTGACTTTGTCGACGACTTGGAGACGGTCGACTGTCAAAGTGGCAGAACGGACGCGGTGAAGGCGAGTATCGTTGTCTTCGGCAGGAGGGAGGGGGGAAGTGTTTCGACCAGCGCGAGAGGAGAAACCATAATCACTAGAATCAGGCTCCGCAGAATCGCCGGAACTGCTGACGTCGTCGGACTCGGCGTCGAAGGTTGTAGAGGCAACAGACTGGCGCTGGATGTGTTTCTCGAGTCGCTCGACGTCGGTGGTTAAGACTTCAATACGATTGGTCTGCTCAACGATGAGTTCTTCCTTTTCCTCGTTTTCCTGTCTTTGAATTTCGAACTCCTCCTGCACAGCACGGAGATTGTCTTCAAGCTGGGTACGAGCGATTTGCTCGTGCTCGTAACGCTCTAGGAGTTGTTTATGCTTGGCTTGAACCTTTTTAAGCTCCTCATGGGCCTTTTCTACGGCTGCTTGATCTTGGACTTTCTGCGTTTTATTGGCATTGTGTAACTGGCGGAGATTGTCGGTTTCTTTACGGAGCTGTTTGATTTGCTTGTCCCGGTCGAGTTTTTCCTCATCAGCTCGACGTAGGTCCGCAAGGTCTTTTTCTTGTTGCGCTTTAAGCTGTTTTGCTTCATTTTTGAAAGCGTCTCGGGCTTTTTTGCAGACTTCGAGCTCTTTGATGACTTCTTCCTGTTGCTGTTCTAGGATCAGAGCAGTTCGATGGGCCCTCGATTTCTCGTTCTGTAGGTCGTTTTCCAACCTTGCCACCTCTTTGGTGAAGATGAGGTGCGCCTTTTGAAGCCTTCTTACTTCGGTGTAGACCATCATGACCTCCTCCAAATCGAGATCTCCCTCCCAGTCAGGGTCCGGGAGATTTAGCAGGGCTTTGTTCACTGGGGGAATGTTGCTATTGCTCTCTCGCTCTTCTTGCTCAGCCTCGGCTAATCCATCCGTTGGTGAGAAAGCTCGGCGTGCTCCAGAGGGAGGGGAGAAGCCAATACGTGGCCTTGGTGGCGGTGTGCTAAACAGTGGCGAAGGTTTGGAAATAGGAGAATAGGGGTTTCTTTTAACAGGAGTGCTCTGAGCCAAGGGCATGCTGCTGGGGAAATCAATCTCGCCCGTCAAATCCGGGCTTGGAGCACTTTTGTTTGGTGGAGCTGGGAGGAAGAAGCTTTTTTTACTGTCGAAGTCCCAGTGCTCTGTATTGTCGCCGTATGACGCTGTCCAAAGATCATTGACTTTCTCAATAATGTTGTTTTGCTGGTTCAATTGGCTCCAAAGACAGACGACGTGGGTGAGATCTGGATTTGCTATATCAGCATCGAGGTCGCCGGAAGCTTCTTCGATTAATTGATTGATTTGCTCCTCCTGGTCTTTTGGTAATAGGGCGTATGTATGATCCACAGTGGTAGTCGAAATCATCTGCTCGAGGTGGCGGAAGAAGGGGACAAAATCTCGTAGTTTGATCTAATGAATTTAGTAGATGCAACAGTAATTCTGAAGGAGCGTCTAACCTCCCCAGTATTCGTCGGATCATAGTGGTCCCATGCTCTCTTGAAAAGCTTATCCCCCACGGTGCCGCCCAAGACCACCTTTGGCATATTCTGATCGTTGAATAAACTGACAGGCCGCGATGGCGCCTTATCGCTAGCCACGGCGAGTCGTTTATCCTGTTGACGAGAGGCCAGGGTCGATCTTGTTGCTGAGCTTGATTTCCTTCCGGAAGCCATATCTGGTGGTGTTGGTGAGGGGGTAGATGTAGGTGAAGGCCTGCTTCTAACCGCTGCTGATGCTGGGATATTGTGAGTCGCGCTGACGGCGCGCTTGAGCGTGGAGGAATTGCGACTGGCGCTTGGTGGGGCTGGTCGAGCAACTGGTTTCAAACCACCGCCCAATGCAGAGCCTCCGCGTCCTGTTCCAGCGGCGCGAGGAGTGGCTGTCTTGACAACTGGAGCGGTCCCGGTGGTCGCGCCGGGAGCTGTCGGAGGAGTATTTGGTGGAGTTGTAGAAGGAGTCGGGGGTTTCGGGATTGTCGGAGTAGGTGATCTCTTTCCGGCAGCTGATTCAGCTCGTGGTTTCGGAGCAAGTGATGCAGCAGACTCTGGTCGTGGTTTTGGTCCTGCTGTCTCTATTCGTCCTGCTGACTCTGCTCGTGGTTTCGGTGCAAGTCCTCCTGTAGCTGACTCTGGTCGTGCTTTCGCAGTAGCTGATTCCGGGCGCGCCTTCGTTGCCAGTCCAGCTTTTGCAGGCTCCTTCGAAGCTGAAGCGGGGGTGGCAGACTTTGTCGACTTTGAAGGGGTCACCTCCGGGGGAGACGTGGTTTTTGGCCGGTGTGACATTTTGCTTATTTGTTGTTGATCCTGTTATCGACGCTGGGATTGTTTGTTCAACTTGCATGCATGAGTCTTCAACGTGTGCAAAACAACAGAATCAACCAATTGTTTTGCTGGTTTGCGCTGTGCTCGGTGTTGCTGTTGCCAGCCCCACTCAACTCGATCACCGCTTCAACTGGACAGGACCGTCTGCGTGTTGCTGTTGCTTTTGGTGCTGGCCGGTGGAGATGTCACTTGCTGGCCAGTGTCGATGTCTCGTCTCTTCGCTGCCCTGGCGATGTGGTGTGGGTTGTCTGCGGTTGAGTTTCCGATCGACGATCGCAGCTTCTTCTTTCGCTCGCTTGTCACGGAGAGCGATGAAGGGGTGGTTGAAGGGGTGGTGAAGTGGTGGTGATAGGGGTGGGGATGTGTTGTCTCGATGTCGCTGGGGAATCGCTGAAGTATTTGACCGTAATTCTTGCTTTCGTGATGTCTGTCGTCGCGGTCGCTGTGTCTCCAGTTCTTCTCCGTCGCGCGTCGGCTTCAATGGTCGAGTCGACAAGCAAACACGAGATTGTCAGCTTCGAACGGAAAGGCGTCCTCACAACTGCCAAGCCGCCCGCTGTCCCCGCGTCACTATTCCGCTACAAACGACTGTTCCACTGTTGGATCACTCGATATTGGATTTGTGCGGAAAAGTGTAAATATTGAATTGTAATTGCGGTGGCTTGTAAAGTGAATAACCACAGCATAAACACCGAGGATAGTCACCTGAATCATTTATGTGAATCGTGAATGCGCGGTACTCTACAGTTGATGCCGTTTAATTCTCTGACGCTGTCCAAACGCATCTTTTGTCTGTGCATATCTTTAATGCATCATCAGCCCAATTAATAACAGGCTGACTGCGTGTCGTGTTTTGGTCGCGTGTTAGTTGTAGCATCACTTCTGACGTGGGTGACCAGCAGCCCATCGTGGCAGCGAGGGGCAATCGAGCGACACGCCCACCAACGCCCGTCCGTCCAACCCAACACCCCGAGCGTGCTGGCTGGACTCCCACTTTGATCACAACCTCTCACTCGTCGGTTACCTCAGCTGGCACGTGATACATCATCATCCGATGCTGAGCGAGAGACAGCAGAGGGAAAGGAGTTGGTCCGTCTGGCAAGTCTGGAAAAGAGCTCTCAGCTTCGACAGCTCTCACATCAGTCAGCAATAGCTTCCACATTAAGTAACCATTGTCAACTGCCCACGCTTAAGTAAGCACATGCAGCTGTCAGATTCGGTTAGTGTCTTGTAGCTCTATTCGCTCGGTACACAGCTTTGCTTGCCATTGCATTCGCATCAGCAGCCAACAGTGACAGAGAGGGGAATCGTCACAGACAGATAACGACGACAACGACATCTGACAACCCCGCCGGAACCCCTCAGAGAACCCCACAACTGCAAGATCGCGCCGAGTAAAGACATCGCCAGATTGCGAAAGACACCATCAGACACAGTTCATCAAGCTACATCATCATCGCGTGTCGACTGTCAAAAACACAAGCTGCAGGTACCCACGTCGAGTCGCAAACTCATCAGCCATCGGGCTGCAACCAACAATGTTCTCGTCTCTCATCCAGAGAGCCACCTCATTGATCACTGAGAATCCGAATCAGTCACAAGCAGCCAACAACCGTCCCGACAAGACTATACTCTTCCGTCACCATTTCCGTCTTCCAGATTCCCAGAACCCATTGCAAGAGATCATCTGCGAGCTCACTCTTCCTGGAGGTGATCACTACTCGGGAAAGCTCTACCTCGCCGACGCCTTTTTATGTTTCTCGCTATCACCTCCGTCCGCGTCATCCCCGGCCCCAGCTACAGCGGGTGTTGGCTTCACCCTACCACTATGTGCAATTCGCCGAGTTGAGCGACTACATTCGAGGAGTTATATGTTTGCACTTGCCATTACAACATGGCATGGAACTGGAGCAGCTGGAGTAGTCGGAAGGGAGGAGAGACTGACCTTGCAGTTTGTTGGCATGCGAAGCTCCTGTGAAGCATTTTGTGACCGGTTGAAGCGCTGTCTGCGAACTCAGATGTCGGAAGTAAAGAATCTGAAGCTTCTTGTCGATAGCTGTTACAGCGAGTATCTGCTTAGTTCACAGGAAACGAAGCCGTCTCTTGACAAGGATGGTACGCGCCGGGAGAGAGAGCCACCGGACGCCGGTTTAGGAATGACGTTCAAGTACCCTGGTGACGCGCGAAAGTTGAGAGATAGAAGTAAGATGAGACTGTGGGCGGAATATCTTAAAGGTGTGCATCAGTATCCGAATTTCGTCGTGCCTGGTGCTGACGTGAATTTAGAAAACGGTAGAAACGTAACCTTAGTGCGGCAACCAACTTTCCACAAACTAATTCGTGTTGGGCTTCCAAACGTATGTTTTTCCGCAGTTGATGCCCTCAACAAATGTTACAACAAATGCTAAAATTCCCAGCGTCTTCGTGGTGAAATCTGGGAACTCACATCCGGATCGCTATATCTTCGCTTATTCAACCCAACTCTCTACAAAGACACCATCCAAGAATTCGAAGGACGGCATTCACTATCGATAGATGAGATTGAAAAAGATCTAAACCGATCATTACCAGAATACCGTGGTTTCCAAAGCGAAGAAGGAATAGGCCGTCTAAGAAGAGTTCTCGGTGCATATTCCTGGGTAAATGAGGAAGTCGGATATTGTCAAGCTATGAACATTGTCACTGCTGCTTTGTTGATGTGCGTATCTCCTACTCGAGTGATGATCCGTGCTAGAATCAATACTAACGTATCACAGCTACATGTCAGAAGAGCAAGCATTCTTCGCCTTATCGACCCTGTGTGACCGCCTTGTCCCAGGATATTACTCAAATACCATGTACGGAACCCTATTGGATCAGCGTGTATTCGAATCTTTGGTCGAAAAGACAATGCCAATCCTTTGGGAGCACCTCGTGAAGGCAGACGTCCAACTCTCCGTCGTCTCCCTGCCCTGGTTTTTATCTCTGTACATCAACTCGATGCCCTTAGTCTTTGCCTTCCGAGTCCTCGATGTCTTCTTCCTCGAGGGCCCGAAGGTTTTATTCCAAATCGGACTTGCCATCCTCCGTATCAACGGCGAGGAACTTCTCGACGCAACCGACGACGGTGCCTTTATCTCGATCCTAAAATCCTACTTCTCCCGCCTCGATGAGAGTGCACACCCTCGCTCGGATAACGAGAAGCTTCGAGCCGTCACCCGCTTCCAAGAGTTAATGGTAGTAGCCTTCAAAGAATTCTCCGGCATCACCGCCGCCACCATCTCCGAGCAGCGAGCAAAACACAAAGAAGGCGTAATGTCCTCCATCGAATCCTTCGCCAAACGCACGCAACTCCGGAACCTCGGCCCCGAATCAAAACGTTTGAAGCCCGAGGAACTTTCTGCCGTCTACGACCGCTACCACTCCGCCATCTACGAGCGTCAATCCCGTCTCCAAAAGCTAGCCGACGAACTCGACCGCGTAGCAAAGAAACGAGGTGCCTCTTCAGCAGCCAGTATCAAATCCACCGCCACAGGTCCTTTAGGTTCCTCAGTCCCAAGCCCAGTTACAACTATGGACTATGAAACCTTTAAAGAATTCCTAACCTCTATCACAACCTGGGCAATCGCCGACCCACCCCCTCCTCCTCCTACCCCGGAGTTGTTGCCTCCGAAAAAAGAAAAGAAATTCTCCCCCTCCCCTGAGCCAGCGGAACATGAATTTCTCCAACGCCTTTTCCGTCGCTGGGATGTAGGCATGACCTCCACCTTATCCCTTGGCGACATCGTAGCTGGCCTTGCAGATGTCGTAGGCAAACGGAAAGACTTAATGAGCATAATCGCCTACTGGTTCGAGCTCTACGACGACGACGGAGACGGCAAAGTAGACCGAGAAGGAATCCTTCGTATCTCTGAAGCCTTATTATTCGTCACCCGCCGATCAGAGGAGGAGAAAGTGTTGAGCGCTGTTAGTGGGTTTATTAGAAGATGTTTTGAATATGCGGATCCGGATAGACATAGGGATGATGATCTTATTCCTACTTCCCCTACTGAGCGCGCCAACGCCGCTTTGAATCCCCAGAGGCCGCTTTATATTACGCTGCCGACTTTTAGAATGGTTATCCTCGCGGATGAAACGCTGGAAAGCTTCTTTGAAACTGGGTTTAGTGATTCTTTTAGGTTGTTGTCCAGTGAGAATTCTCCGGTGCCACCGACTACGGCGGCGTATTTGCCTTCGGCAAAGGGGATCAGGGGAGTGCTGGATGGTCTGGTGGATGAAGCTACTAAGATGGCGGCGGAGGTTAGGAAGAGGATTGATTTGGAGCAGGAGGATGAAGGTGAGGAAGGAGAGGAGAAGGATGGGGATTTGTTGAAGGGTGCGGATGCGGAGGCGGGGGTGCAGGTGGTTGAGGCTAGTAGGCCTCAGCAGTTGCAGGGGAAGGGGAGGAGTGATAGTTGTCCGGAGCAGAAGAGGAGTGTGTCGCATTCGGGGGCACCAGGGGGGTCGAGTAGTGGGGGCGGGGTGGTGGAGTTTGAGGGGGAGGAGTCGAGTGGGAAAGAGGGAAAGCAGGAGGAGTAGGGGAGCGGGGGAAAAGAGGATGTATTTAGGATATTATAACGGATGGCTAGTTCGTGATGGGATTATGCATGCGTACAATTATGGATAGCTTTTTTGGACATGGAGGGAGAAAGCATTTATGCATGTGGATTAGTTTACTTACTTATCATGAAGGAATAGGAATAAATTAGGATAGAAATAGGTTATTCATAGCAAAACTCTTCATTCAAGTGAGGTTACGGAGGTCATTTTGAGGTTCGCGGTCAGGAGAAACAACAAAAAGGATTACCGGCGTACCGGTGGTACAGATTTAGACAGCCATGTACTGTAGTTTGAGGAATTTGAAAGATATTTTTAGAATAAAAATGGGAAATCAATTAGCAGAGTCCCAAATCAAATGTTCATCATGAAATGCTTCCAGTGAGGGTGTTCTCGAACTTAGAACTACGCATGCGCGCGTTTATGCAGCCCCGAATATCCTAAGCGCACCGACTACCACTGACATCACCGCTCCACCTCTCACACTCCACCACGCCAAATTCATTACTCCAGCTCCCCGGACTCAGAAAGGTCAACAACATCACAATTCCTGAGGCGGCAAACAAAGTTCAAACGAATCAACGTCGAAGCAACGTCGAAGTCTAACGAAGTTATGGCAACAGACAGCAAGGTGAGTGCGCGTGCATGAACTGATACTCTTAATCGGGAGCAGTGGTTTCAACTGTTATCGTCCGTTACTACTATCCTCCACCACACATATCCTCAGAAAGCCGTCGCCTCATTCATATTGTTCTACCGTCGTCTAACTCAATGAAGCTCCCTTCAGTTTTTACCGCGGTTGCAGTCACGCCTTCTCCCAGACTTCGCAGACTTCGCTACGATGGATACTCTAGATACGGCAATCCACAGCTACCGCGTACGTAGCCGTTGCATAGACATTGCATAGTAATTGCGTCATCTCTCGTAATTCGTTCGTGCTTCGCTGACGTCGTTTCCAAAGTTCAAACTCAATCCTGCCGATTGAACTCAATTCCTCCACCTCCACATGAGCTGCAAGGAAGAGTAAGTAAGGATCACAGGACCACATTGACAAACGAGCCGCGAGTGCGTGCAGTGCGCTCCATCCCGCACTTTATCACGGGGACGGGAGCCATACTTCATCACGCAGTCACTCGATCACGCCGCCTCGCGATCCATCCCCTGCCCCAAACACATATACCAATACCTCCCTCTCAACGCCATCAACTCTTCATGTGACCCTTCTTCCACCACTCTTCCGGACTCAAAAACCAATATCCTATCATACCCTCTGATAGTACTCAGCCTATTTGCCACCGCCAACAGCGTCCGCGCACGACTAGCCACTTCAATTGCGTCCTGCACAATTCTCTCGCTCTCTGTATCCAGCGCCGATGTAGCCTCGTCTAGGAGAAGAATACTTGGTTCTCGTATTAGGGCACGGGCTGTGGCTAGACGCTGCCGTTGTCCCCCGGAAAGTGCTATGCCTTTGGTGCCCACATCGGTATCGTAGCCTTGGGGGAGGGGTTGGATGAAGGTGTGAATGTTCGCGTCTCGGGCGGCCTTTTCTACGGCTCCGTCGGAAACTTCGCCGTACGGTATTCCGAGAGTCTGAGGTTCGTTAGTATCAATTTAACCAGTCACTGAAGGTGGCACTTACGATGTTCTCCCGAATTGACCCTTGATGAAGAGTTGGTTCTTAGGACACCAGAGCTACAGTAGATCGGTATTTCTGAATATCCAGAGCTGATATAGATACTCCATTGATCAGGATATCACCCGAAGTAATGTCGTAGAATCGCTCTAGAGGCAAGATGATAGTGCTCTTGCCGCAACCAGAAGATCTCACGAGACCGATCTTTTGTCCGCGGTAAACCTGGAAACTGCAATGCCGTAAAACAGACGCGGAATGTCGAGTCGGGTACGCGAATCTGACGTTTTTGAACTCCATGATAGGACATCCGTAGGGTGCATAGGGAATGTCACAGCCGGCTTAGAAGTTGATGGTTGGTTGTACAGAACGGAGGTGGATGATTTTGTTGGCGGCCGCGTGAGCTTTCGTGAGATTGGCGGCGAGGCTGAGGATTATATTAGCCTCAGGCAGAGTTTAATTGGGAGGATTGGAAAGACATACCCAAACAACATTCCAGCCTCTTGACCATCGAACACAACCACAATAAAGACTAGAAAAAACTGTTCGGCATCATACTCTCCAAAGCTTATCAGTCTTCCTCCATACCAAAACGCAAGCCCAATCCCCAGTAGATCAACACTTTCACCAAGTCCAAAGAGTATCATAAGCCACAGAGTCCGCCTGTAAGTACTTCTAACTGGTCCATTCAGTCGCTCGGCCAGTCGATGAATAACCTCATCCTCAAGTGTCAGGCTTGCCACAGTCCGAATGGCGCTTACAGCCTCCGCTGCGAACCGTGTGCTTTCGTGAAAAAACTTGGATACTCATTCCTGCGACGAAAGTTCCAATCTCTTGCGCGTGAAACCAGCCAGAAACAGCGGTGGAAGACACCCGAAAATAGCCTAGAATTCGTTAGCGTCCGTTACATAAACTGACCTGCGGAGCTACGTACCTCCAACGACAGTTTCCACCCCGTAAACAGCGAAAGCAGCGAAGAGGAAAGAATATTGACAAGTATCACTGTGTTAAGTCCCAAGTTTTCTTGCAGAAGATTTTGCAGACTCTGCGGATCGGAGGATAATCGCGCTGTCAAAGAACCGGATGAATTCTCGGGGGTATCAAAGAACTCGATGTCTTGGCGTATAATAGGGGAAAATTATTCGCTGCGGTAAATACGAGCCATGAGAAACGCCACGGACGTCCAACAGTAAGCGAGGAGAGCATAGCCTATTAATGTACCGATGGCTAGGATGAAGAACATCAAGGCCCAGAAGTTTCCGCGTTCTCTCAACTTCTCGCTGCAGTAGTGCGAGAAGACTGTGAAGATTTTAGAAAACAGGATAGCCTGTGCTGGGAAGATGGCACCGGCAATGAAACAGCCAGTTAAACCACCCAAAAACCATAACCAGTGCTGCTTGTGTGCATAGAAGATGATTCCGAGACATCGAAAAATGTTGTGCTTTCCAGACCCATCCTCGGCTTTGATCTCAGGTTTGACAGTCCACGTAGACCAACGGCGACTGGCGAATTTACTTTTCCGGGATACTGCTCGTGCAATCTGTTCAGGTACGCATTCAGTCTCCGCATTCTCATCGTTATCATTCGACATGTCGGGACCAACGGCGAGTTGCTGCGCTGAAACCAATCGATAATAAGCTCCCTGCGAAAACATCAACTCATCGTGATTGCCTTGTTCGACGATCTGGCCCTTATTCATGACAACAATATTGTCTGCTTTCTTCACAATACTAAGATGATGTGCTATCATAATCGTAGTCCTAGCGTTCGACGCCTCCTCAAGCGCCGCCTAAACGACCGCCTCAGACCTCGGGTCTAGCGCACTGGTTGCTTCATCAAGTAGTAGAATCGGCGGATTAGAAATGATACTCCGAGCGATTGCGATACGCTGTTTTTGTCCTCCGCTCATAAGACTTGCACGTCCTCCAACGATGGTGTCGTAGCAGTTCGGTAGATCCTAAATGAACTCGTGCGCATTTACATCGATACATGCGGCGATTACTAGTCTTCGCTTCTCATCCTCTCCGAGATACTTGAAGTCGGTACCCTGTAATCCATGTGCATCGTTGGCGTAAACGGTGTGGTTGAATAAAACCGGTTCCTGCTGAACCAATCCAATTTGCGAGCGGAGCCACTTGAGATTCAGGTCTTTGACATTGTATTCATCCAGTAACAGCTCTCCATGTTCTGGATCATACCACCTTTCAGCCAAACCTACGATGGTGCTTTTACCGTTACCACTTGCGCCGACGAGAGCTGTGGTTTTACTGGCTTCGAAAACCATGCTAACCCCATCGAGAACTCGCACATTCGGTCTTGCTGGATACTTGAAAGAGACGTTTCGGAGTTCGATTTCTCCTCGGACACCGAATAGTTGAGCACCGGAATGAGAGGACGAGTCGATGGTTGAAGCGCGGGAAATGAGTGCGTGGACTTCCTTTGCAGCTGCGGCTGCCTTGGTGAGATCGCTCATGGAAGAGGCTATGACTGTTAAGCTGGAGGTAGCGATAATGCAGAAGAATAGGATTCTGGCATTTTAGAGTTAGTAAAGGTGTCAAGTTTCTAAGGATAAAAATACGTCACAATGGAACCCGCATTAGATATTTGACCTTGTAGATAGAGGTGAATTCCATACCAGAAACACAATGCGTAGGCGCAATACAGGATAGAAAATCTACCGATGAAGTTAGCACTGTTCTCTGAATTCTGGCCTTCGGTTCTGTCTTACTGTGAACTGTATTGAACGCCGAGCACCGGTCCCTTCTTCATACCAAACTCCTTGGCCTGCTCCAGATAAATCATCCTTCGTCTTCAACTTCTTCTCCGCACCAAACGCCGCAATGTTCCTCACAATCCTCAACGCTTCTTCCGCCAAACCTCCCGTCTTCGAATAACCCTCTAAAATCTGCTGCTCCAACTGCTGATCAAACGCAACAGTAATTCCAACAACAATGATAACAGCCGGCAGCGTAGTCAACTTCCACCCCTTCGAAAACGCCACCGCAAAAGCCGAAAAAAGCATCGCAATACCTGGTACCGTAATCCCGACTTTCTCCGATAATCCAGTTTGAATCAAATTCGCATGCGTCGATATCTTCGTCGCCACAATTCCCGGGGAGCAGGTATCGAAATATGCAATCTCCTGTCTCAATATCGATTTCACAAACGTCAATCTTATGGACCTCGTCATCCGAGTTGCGGAAACTGTAAAGCAGGTAGTGTGCAAGTAAACCATGATGAACTTTCCGAGGAAGATGTAGACAAACCATAATGCGTTGTTGTTGATGGAGGCTCGGAATTCGTCAGGCGTTACGAGCGGTTTACCAGTCAAGGGGTCGGATCGTCCCCATTTGTTGAAGATGTTGACTAGCTCGCCGAAGACGAGTGACATCAAAGGAAGTGCGGCCCCGGCACCGATGGCGGAGGTGAAGCCGATGAAATGGAGGAATTGGTCGATAGGTTCGGCGTAGCACCATAGTTTCTAAATAAAAGCGATCTTAGCTACAGCACTGGGCATGAGCATAGCCGCGCGGAGGCGGGAATAGTACAATGTAGTCTTTGAGGCCTCCCTGTGAATTGTCACCGGCGCCGTCCTCAGGTATATCCGGACCTTGCCTTGCACTAACAGTGTTGCTTGCTTCCCCATGGGGCGGAAGCCGAGGTTTTTCTGAATACGGATCGATAAGCCGTGGGTGTGAACAGCCAGATCGTGGTGCGTACTTTTCGTTGGTCTGTGGAATGGCATATTCTGATTCATAGGGCTCCGGTATTTCGGTGGGTAAATACATCGAATAATATGCATTCTTTTCATCTGCGAATCCTGGAGATGGATAGCTGTGATATGAGGGTGCCTTCTCGGACTGTTGGTGGGAAGTTATTACAGTGCTGATAAACATTTCTCAATTCTAATTTCGAAGTGGACTCACCATTTCTCCCGAATCCATGTTTACACACCAGGTCGCGTAGTTCAAGTATGGACGATAGTGTGAACGACGCACAGCGCAAGAAGAAAGCAACGAAGTAGGATATTCGATATGGTGAGTAGTAAAAGAAAGTTATCTCATCAGACCCAGACGAAAGTAAAGAAGGCCAGCCCTTCGTGAAAATACAGCACTTGGTTTCCCATTATTTACTGCGACTCGGCCTACTTTAAACGAGTCACAACCGGCACCTGTTCATTCCGAATGATTCGCATCAAACATTAGGGATATCGGGCACAAAATATTCAGGTAAAGAGTGTTTCTGTGATATATCAGCTTACTATTAATATAAGTGAAGACTCCGAACTGAGATCCGACCTTGTAATAGAGTGCACGCATACGACTAGGCCGAATTGACAACCATGACCTTAGTATTTTAGTATTTAGCCGGTACCGACAGGAATTTTTGTTGTGCTGTCGCGATCATCGAAGTTTGGAAATATTTCTCTAGTAAATATATGGTTTGTGGAATATAACAAAAGTAAACGGCCGCCAAGGTCACCGGGTCATACCGTACCGGTAGAGTATCATTCGGAAGAGGCGAACGGAGCATGAATCACAACGGACTTTGACCGAGGTGCTTCGAGAATTGATAGTTATCATGCTGCTTCCTATTCACGGAGTTCGGTATCGGTTTATTCCGTGCTCAAACTATCGCAGCCGTTGGGCTCAGGTAGAGTAGTTCATTTTTTGTTTCCGTCTTGTACGCGGGATGCCTACATCATGCACCGACGAGTTCAGATATAAAGTGAAACAGGAAACGAAACATAATGGATCGGTCGAAGGAGGCGGCGTGTTCCAAGGCCCTGTTCCAGCGCAGGGGTGATTCCGTATTGATAGCCGAACCTTGGGGTTGGCGGACTGGCAGATCGGGGAGAACCGGAGCAGGAGGAGCATCGACTGGGAAGTAGAAACTTGTTTCGCGTCGTCGTTGAAGAGACGCGACGAAGAGACGCGACGCGCCTTGGGCTGACGGTTGGAAGTTGCGCTGGTGGCGGAGAAACTGTTGCGTCACATTGTGTGCGGCTAAGCGAAAACCTGGCACAGCGGGTAGAATGTCACGAAGACGTCATATCACCAGATTATTTCCTGCAATCCTGAATCTTCTTAAAATAAATAATATGACGCTGTATAGTTAAGATTGATTTCTCTAAATAAATTTGCTTGCACGCTGGTGATTGTCACGTGTCCCAGCGCTTCGTGAAGACTTGAACTTCAAGCGCAACCGGGCATAACCTCCCAACACCACCCTGGAATCCCCAACGACACCAAGCCTAGCCGTGAACATGAAAACAGGTTCCTCCTTTCTGTCGCAGGATTTCTGTCCAGTATACAGCGAATCCCGACTAATTCGGAGACCGAATGTCGGAAAGTTGGTATGACTGGCGCTCCAGTAGACCGAACGGAGAATTATTTATTACCAGGTTAGACGTCGTCGAAATTCAGACTCCGTCATTACTTAAACCGCCATATTTTCCAAATTCCCCTGAATTAAGCCCAATTTTATCCAATCATGCTCGCCGCCAGAACTATCCGCACAGCTGCGCGTATTAACACGCTCACACCACTCATTTTGGCGAGAGGGCTTGCCGCCTCACACCTCTCGAGTCTTACGGACGCCATCAAGCACGACCATCGCGAATTAGAAACATACTTCAGCAACATCTTAAACGCAAAGGACAACGACACGAAGGTGCGATGGCAAAACCAGCTTGTTTGGGAGCTCTCCAGGTAATTCGTTTCCAGGTTTTCCATATTACATATTCTAACCTTGGCATCCAGACACGCCGTTGGCGAAGAACTGGTTGTCTACCCCGCGATGGACAAATACATCTCCAACGGCACTGCAGTAGCCGACAAAGACCGCGCTGCGCACCAGAAAGTCAAGATCATCCTTCAAGATTTCCAAGCGATGGACCCTAGTGACCCGCAATTCGAGCCGACCCTTAAGACTATCATTGCCGATCTCAAGCAGCACATTCAAGATGAGGAGCTACACGATATTCCGCTGCTGGAAAAGGCGTTGGCTAATAACCTTGTCGAGAGCGCGGAATTGGCAAAGAGCTTCGAGAGGACGAAGATGTTTACCCCCACGAGAAGTCACCCTGCTGCCCCTAATAAGCCTCCATTTGAGACCGCGGTTGGATTGATGACAGCGCCGATGGATAAGATTCGGGATATGTTTGCGAAGTTCCCGCGGGAGGATACTCCGGGAAGAAGAGTTCCTGAGAATGCTACTTAAGCGATGGCGCTGGAAGACGATTTAATAACCTTTGCATTTATCTGATGCTGGATTTTGGGCTTCAAGAGCTTATTTATAGAATCTTCCCCTGTGCTTTATTTGTAGGAAGTTCCTGAATATAATCTCTTAAAGTCTAAAATCTCATGTCGTTACGTTTGGAGCGCGGGATTCTATTTGAAATCAGGGTAGTCTGTTTATTGTGTAATGAATAACGAATAATAAAATTTGTTCGGTACTCTATATTCTCTATCCGCGCAAACAATCAACACCTGGCGCCGTTTATCACATATCCGTGACCTACGACGCTGGGCATGTCACTTTAAGGGTCTCATACTGTCACTAGCTGACCAATATCTTGTCCTCGTTACTTAAGCGTTGAAAAAAGGGTCCGTGTACAATATACCAACGGACGGACTTCTCATTCGGAATAATTCTCTACCGGAGATCCCCGCTATGATTGGCATGCTTCCAGAGAATCACATTCAGCCAAGAAAGTTGGCAGCTATCCAACCGGACAATGTACAATTCGGGCACGATCAATTGTCTCGAAATGGGTCATAGCCACCATAAAGAGGTATGTAAGTACGTAAGGAAGGCAATTCAGGGCTGCGTCTAATTCACGGTAGCTACCATCGGCCGGAGATCGAAGCATCACGGATTCATCAAGAACCTCTTTTGGGTCCAGCCATCAATAACGCCAAGAGACTTCTACGTACTCCTGGGATGGCCGCAAAGGGGTTGTGAAAAACTTAAAACACACCGCAAGTTACAACTTCGTTAATTCGATTAATATTCAACCCAGAGACTACTGCCGACGTCATCAATCCTCACTCCCATCACCAACTATCAACCACGCTCCTTACAATGTTCGTTCCTTTCGCACTCGTCATTGGACTCTTGTCCATCGCTTCATCCGCCCAGGCGGGCGGCGCCACAAACACCTCCTGCGCTCCCAACGCTCGTGGTCTTCGGCTGTCTCTCCTCCCCCTCCGCCTCCTTCGTCTACAACGGAGGCCTAACCCGCGTACACCACCCCACGTCAGCCTGCTGGGCAAACTTCGAAACTCCCGCGGAGGACCAGATCTTTGTTTCCTGTCGCGATCTGAAGATTGAATATGATAGTATCATTACTCAGTGTTTTGTGAGAGCCAGTAATGGCGCTGGAAAGGAGGAGATTCCCTTTAGAAGTTGGGGGATTGATTCTTGTGTGAAAGATAGCTTTCCGCGCGAGAAGAGATGGGAGGGTGGAGTTGATGGCGTTCAACGAGGACAGAGTACGGACGGAGAGATTCTTCCGGGAGATATAGACGAAGAGACGGAGCTTGCACAGCTTATTTCTTACCTCTTGAGGGAGAATGTTGACACCACGATCTTCGACGGTGATGCCGTCTTTACCTTCCCATACTCCGGTGCACCAGAAATGTCTCTACGAGAGTTGGCTGAGCGGAGTGCCGAGTTGAAGCAGAAGTGTGGATTATAATGGGAGTTGCATGTGTTCAGGAGTAGTTGGCTGGGTTGCGATGGAGTCATACCACCGGAGGATGTGCTGTTCTTATTGAGTTTTACCACGGGTTTCGATGGACTACAATTAATGTATAGTTACTTATTGTGGTTACACAATATTGAAAGTATTGTATTCCAACTCAAATCATCATATCCGATCGGTGGTTTATTTACTGCTCCAATGAACCATCCTGCCATTTTTGAGACGAGGTGTCAATGGGATTGATCCTTCGGAGGTGGGTGTAACCAGGATTGCCAGCATAGTCTCGTATTTCCTCTTCCGGCAAGCATTCCATGTTTCAAGCTATCTATTCTCCGAGCTCTCCATTCTCCGAGCTCTCATAGTCTCAATGAACTTGTAATTAGGCCTGTGTCCTTTCGAGTACGAATCTTTTGCTTCCAGGTATCTTTACGCGGTTAGAGTCCCTAATAAAAACCCAAAACGCGAGTCGATTCAATTGTGGCGGTCCCGGAACGGTAGGCAAGCCGTTGCTACACCGGGGCTGGAGAATCCGGTGAGTGAAGAGCGTCAAAGATGATGATGTACAGCGAAAGTCCGACGGCAGCACCCTTCGCTGCATGAGCACCGACAATGAGACATCGTTTTGATGAATATTGCCAAAGCCTGACCGAAAGATCCAGCGAGCAGAGGAGCGAGGAACTAAGAGTTCGATTTAGGAGGGTAGCGAGTAACTTTACAGTCTGTTAGGACAGTTCGATACGAGCGATGAAGCCGACGAGGAGGAGAGGGTGATGTACTTAAAACAGCAGAGACATAGTTTATTGGTGAGTCTAGTTACGTTCATTTAATAGAGTAATAGATTCTAATAAGCATTTACATGGTTGACCTATCAGTCTTATATACATTGATGACATGAAGTGGAAGAACTCGTTTAGCGATTCTCTCCGTTTCTCCCTGTGTATATCTTTGGACATGATAGCCCGTTAGTACACGCTTCAAAGACCCTTAAAACCTTGTTTCCAAATACACTAACAACCTGTTACAGCGATTCCTGGTTATCAACCAAAAATATCATGATTTGGTTACCAACACCCGTGTCACCAGGAATGTCACCAGGAATCTCGCCAGGGTGATTCCCCATGATCCATACAACCAAACATCATTTCCACACTAAGGTCTGAGAGGCTGGCATAATAGGGATGATGTTTCTTGAAGGAGAGAGGGTCAATGAGCAGAGCCGTACATGGTCAAGGACAGAAGGGGTACCCCAAGCAGGCAAGTGCAGCATGTATTGGTGGAGGTTTATAAACTAGGGGCTATTAGGTGGCCAATGGTAGGGAAACTCGAATTCAACATTTTTTTTTTTTTTTTTTTATTTTTTTATATCATACACGCATCTAACCGTAGGGTTATGGCGGAAGCTAGCTAATTATTGTACATTGCTAACTGTCAAGTGTTAGTTCAACAGTTACCGGGAATGCCCCAGAGCAGTCTTTCTTTTGTTGGGTTGTAGCCCCCCTCTTGTCTCTCATACTCCGTTTCTGTCCTTCTCGTCTTTATGTCCTTGAGCCCTGTGCGCTCCGCAGACACCCTTCCCGGTGCCTGGTATCCTCCACCCTTCCCCATCTGCATCCCCTGTTTGTAGTATAGTTTTTTTTTTTTTTTTTTTTTTTTTTTTTTTTTTTTTTTTTTCACCTCTCCATCCATTCTTTCTGCTCCGCTCTCCCTTCTCACCACTTCCATTCCTCCTACTCCAAGTCTCAATCCGACTCTTTTTCTCTCCGTGTGCCTTCTCGCCTCCTCCCGCTTTCTCCTCTTCTCCGCTCCACTTTCACAACTCTTCCCGCTCCTTCACCTTCCTGCTCCATCCTCTCCTGTCCCCTCATCCTTTCTTCCATCCCCGTATCTTCTCCTCCATTCCCTTATCAACACTTTCGCTTCCACGTTCCTTCCCCCTCCTTTCTTCTCTTTTTTATTTTTATTTTTGTTTTTTTTTTTTTTTTTTTTTTTTAATGTTCCTCGTCTGGGTCCAACAATGTTCCCCAGCCTGTCCTAGCGATATGTCCATCTGGTCTGTCAGTCTCCTCGGGGGTCATACTCAGTACCGTGTGTGCCCATTCAGACATAGCGATCTTCGTTGCAGAGATCATAGTGGTCAGGGCACGGATTCCATGTTTGGTGTGAAGGATGGTCCATAGGTTGAGTTGTCGGTGTCGTGGAAGCTTCAGTTCTTTTCGTATGTTTATGCGGTGGGGGGTAAAGAGTGGGCAGGATAATAGCAGGTGCTTGGGGGTTTGAGGGGGGTGAAGTGGGCAGGGGCAGGCGCAGGTTGGGTAGGATGGTGTGGGGGGGTGTGCCAAACAGTCGAGGAAGAAACCGTGTCCTGTATGCAATCCTAGGATAGCGGTAGATATCTTTCGTGGGACCGCCATGTATGCCTCATCGAGTGATCGCTTGTGTGGGGCGTCGTATGTTTTGAATGTCGGGCTCTCATCGTACCATTGGATCCATTCCGCCATGTGGGATTCCTTGACCTGTCTGCGGAGCCGCAATAGGGAGGTGGGGGGAGGGCTTGTCGGGGTGGAAGTCATGGCTTGCTTGGCAAGCAGGTTGGCTTCATCATTTCAGATAATGTTGGTGTGTCCGGGAACCCAATGAAGGTGGATTGAGGTTGCTGTTCACTGGAGGAGGGAGCGGGCAAGATGATGGATGGTGAAGGCGGCTTCTTGTCCGGGTCCGGGTGAAAGTCGAGTTGCTCTGATGACTGCGGCCTGGTTGTCAGTGAACAGGTGTATCTCGCAGTATTGGAGGCGGAGGCGGCGGATATGGGTTGCGCAGGTGCGTATGCATTCCTCTATGGCTTTGAGTTCTGCATCAAACACCTCGCAGGAGTTGCCCATGGGAATAATCACTCGGATGCTGTGGTCAAGGCTGTTTGGGATATAGAAGCCCGCACCGGTGGAGTTCTCGAGTTTTGAACCATCAGTATAGGCGATGATGGAGGCAGGGGAGGTGCATAGGCAATTGAGGAGGTTGTAGTGCTCCACTTCGGCTTCGTCTTTGGAGGAGAGGGGAGGATGTCATGTGAGAGGAGGGTCAAGCCATGGGGCTGGGTCCAGTTGTGCTGTGTCTTCGACAGTGGTTCTGGGTGACAGCCATCGGCTGAGCGAGGAGATGGTGGCTATGAGGCGAGTGAGGGGTCATGACCTGGAGGCCCATTCACAGTCGTATTCCTCGGTGGACTGAATGGCACAAGTGAAGTGATTTGGGATGGGGAATGATGAGGGGCAGCGGGATACAACGGGGTGGGAGGGGGGTAGGGAAAGGAGGCATAGCGCATACTTCCTGCGTTTGTAATTGAGTCGAACAGTTACGTGGGGGAGTTTGGCTTCGTTGTGTAGAGCCGGAATTGGCGTTGATGAGAAAGCGTTTAACATACGGCGGACGGCAGCATTTTGTTGGAGCTGGAGTTCGTGCGCGAATGACTTTTGACCTGAACACCAGATCTCTGCTCTGAAATCGGATCTCGATTGGACACATGATCGATATAGGGTGCGGACTGCTGAGGGGGACAGGCCAGTTTCGTATCGTGCGAGGCTGCGGAGGGCATTGAAGGCTCTGGAGGCATGTGTTAGTTGGGTTTGAACATGGTGTTTAAAGGAGAGCTTTCGGTCAAAGAAGATTCCAATCCATCGGACCATGTCCTGTCTTCCATTTGGAGTTCCCGGTGGGACGATCGTGCCATTGGGCAGCTTCACACAGGTGTGATTTGTTATGTTGTCCTTCTGTGCTTTATGAAAGTGCAGTAACTCTGACTTTGAATCGTCAAAGGCTACTGCATTATCTTTCACCCACTGGAAAGCAACCTTCGCCGCCTACTCTAGGGTGTGGGAGTTCACTTTGCGTGATTTTCCATGACACACCAGCACAACGTCATCGATGTAACTGGGCATCCATAGGGCCGGGTTGTGGTTCGTCAGAGCATCAAAGAGGGGGTGGAGGTAGATTAAGAATAAGATGGGGGAGGCTGGAGATCCTTGCGGTATGCCTGTGCAAGTGGGGCATTGTTTGTCTGTTTTACCGTCGAAGGACAGTGCTATCGTGCGGTCATGGAGGAAGGACTCACACCATTTCACCACTGGTGTTGGGCATCCAAGTGAACGCATGGTGGATGTCAGGCATGTGGCAGAGACATTATCAAAGGCACCCCTGACATCGAGGAATAGCGCTGAGGTTATAAGTTTCTGTTGCGCATGTTGTTCTATATCATGGGTTAACGCCATAGCTGCATCAATTGCTGAGTGCGTTGGGCGGCCGCCGATTTGATCGTTGTGGAGAAGGTCGCATGTTTCCGCTATTTGGCTGAGTCTTGTCGCGATGAGTTTTTCGAGGACCTTGCCCATGCAGTTGAGCAGCGCTATTGGGCGGTAGGCTTTTATTGAGCTGTAGTCAGGTTTGTTGGGTTTGGGGATGATGATCGTTGTCGCTTCTCTCCAGCATTTCGGTTGATAACCTACCTCACGGAGTGTTGCATATAGAGCTGTTAGTTGTTAGGGGATTACTTGCAGGATCTTGCGGAGGCACAGGAAGGTGATGCCATCAGGGCCAGGGGCCTTCTTTGGTGAGCATGATATGATTGCCGCCGATACCTCCTTTGCCGTGAATGTATTCCAAGGTAGAGGGGGGCAGTCATGGGAGGGAGAGGTTGCCGGGGCACAGGGGGGGAGGGGGAAAAAGTGCCTGAAAGGCTGACACTTTGCCGGGGAAGTCGGTGTGGGTGGTTGTGATTCCGTTAATGGTGGATGTGATGGGGGGTCTTAGTTGTGTGCAGCGGGGGTTTGTGTACTGGAATGCTGCCCATATGTCCTCCCCCTCAGCTTGGGATAAGTACTCCTTCCACAGTTTGTCCTTCGCATGCCGGACCGCCCTGTAGTGGGAGTTGCGGAGCTTCTGGTATTCCTCCAGGTTAGCTGTGTTTTTATTCCATTTCCATCTCTTCCGAGCTTGTGTCATTGCTCTCTTCATATCACGAAGCTCCTGAGTCCACCATCTCTTCAAGCGGGGGGAGTGTTTGACCGTTGGGGTTGAGTCATGAGCTGCCTGTTTAATGGCAGATTGGAGAGAGGCCGCCCATTCGTCGAGGTTAGGTGGGGTCGGGTTCTCTTGGAGTGCCCGCCACCTGGGGGATAGCCAGTTGGTGAGGCGGAGGAGGGCACTGGCGAACTTGTCCCAATTGGTGCACTTCCAGTTCAATTGTGGTTGTAGATTTACATATTCAACATCTGGGTGTTGCGAGCATACCTGGAAGTGGATCACCTCATGGTCAGAGCCTGTTGCTGCCTCTTCATCAACACACCAGTTTTGTACTTCGTTTGTCATGGCAGGGGAGAAGATGGTGAGATCCAGGACAGAGGAGCTGAGTCCGGTCTTGTAATGGTATGTTGGTGTGTCTGGAGTGTTTGCAAGTTGCCAACCTTCATCCTCTATCATTTTCACGAGTTTGTCTGCTCGGGTCACTTGTTTGTAGTGACTGTTCCACAGCGGGTGGTGAGCATTCATGTCGCCAGTAATGATACAGCGGTTGGGCAGGGGAAGGGGGGTAAGAGAGCGCCGGATAGTGTATAGTTTTGTGCGGGGGTCCCATTCGTTGTAAATATTGATTAAGTAGAAAGGGGGAATTCAGGGAGTGTGGACTTCTAGGATTTGCATATCGGGGTCAGAGCAAACGTCAGGATGGGGGGGTGACGTAGAGAAAGGGATTGGTACAGTAGACGTACGCCGCTGTCCTGATCGTTGTGCCATGGGGGGAGGGGGCAATGAGTAGTAAAAATCAGGGTTGGTAGTTATAAATTGTGTGTTTTTAATGCTTGCTTCTTGTATCAGTATGATATCCGCCATTGCTCCTGCGGTGTTCAGGAGGGTATTAAGGGCAGTATTGCTTCTGTTTATGTTGTGGGAGATGATATGGAGGGTTGCCGCTGATTTCTCCTGTCTATGCATCAGTGATCATAGCGGAGTCGGCAGTTTGGTCATCAGGGTTTGTGTGCGGGGTACAAGTTCTGTCCCATGTTGCCTTGACGATTGCGAGGTGGGAAGGGCATTTACGGTGGAAGGCTGGGTTGTTGGTTTCAGAGAGGCCTTCTGATTTGCAGTTGGCACATTGGAGGGGGACATGGGGGCAGGTTTTTCCCTTGCAGCTGGGACACTCAGAGCACTGGTGGAGATCGGTGGAGTGAGGTTCGGCGCAGAGGGCACACATGGGGCTTGAAGTGTTGGGGCAGATGGCATGGTGATGGCCGAAGCGAAGGCAGCGGAGGCATTGGTCAGTTGCATGGGCCGAGTGATAGTCAGTGACCTTGCGGGGTTTGTAGCGTACAATCACCTTCATGCATTTGAGCATGCGGGCATCGTCTGCAGTCTTCAATGCAATCATCACACTGGACGCGGTCTTGCCGACACGCTTGTCTGGGTGGGTTATGTAACGGGGGGGTTGGGCTAAATGGACTATGTTATTGCATTCAATTTCATGCTGTAAGGCAGTCATGCCTTCGGGGGTATCAGGGTAGGCATCTAGGGGGATACTGTGGACCATCAGTTTGTGCCATTTTTCGGCCACTCAGGGCATTGTAGAGTCATGTGCACTGACTGTGCGGCTTCATGCATGATGGGGATGAACTGGGTAATTTCATTTTGGGTGGTGTTCGGAGGGAAAGTCAGTATGAGGTTGCCACCAGGGTTCTTGCATACAGTCACCACCGCGCTGATTTCTGGTGCCTCTGCTTCACGTAGAGCTCTGTTGACCATATTTCCTACCTGAACTTTGATGTCATCTGTTAGGTTTTCGGGGTCAGGGCACTGGACAATTACACTCACGGGGCGGGGGGGTTGAACTTTGGGGGGATTCTTTCGTAGGGCGGGGGCATTGTTTCTGGAGGGGTTGGGGGTGGGGTTGTTCTTCTGGAATAGAGCTTGAGTAACAGAGCCGAACAGCTTCCCTGGGACGTCAGGGCCTGTCCAGGCTGCCTCAGATGCAGAGGGGGGAAACTCAGGGGAGGGGGGAACTGGGATGTTATTCTTGGTGAGGGCTTCTTCAGCTGCAAAGCAGCGGGTTTTCCAGTAATTGACGAGGGCAGTGGATTGGGCATCAGTGGGGGGGTTAGGCATGGGGGTAGGTTCGGTGGGGGCAGAGGGTTTATAGTTGGAGAGCAAGGCACGGAGCATTTCCTGTGTTTTGTACATGATGGCTCTGTCATGGTCCATCATATGGAAGGCCTTGTTGATGCGCTCATTGGTGTGATGGTCATTCAGATGGGCGGCATCGGTGTAAGTGGCAACCGCAGAGAGGAGGCATTCAGCCATGCTAACAGGCAAAGTCGAGGAGTCAGAGATTGGAGCATTTTGGGCTGACCAGAGGGCTTCTTGGATGCCTCCCTCGTATACCAGGGCTGGTTTGGATGAGGCAGTGGTTGTCGATGGCGCAGTTCTCTTGAGGGGGAGTGTAGGGAATGCCTGGGAGTTTTTTAGGCAGATGGTCTGGAGAGTATGGGGAGACATGATCGCTGGGCCTTGTTTCAGGGGGTCAGTTCGGGGGTGGTCGCGCGGCACGTGGGGGAGGGTGTTGGGGACACGTCCTCGAAATCACTGATGTCAGTGTCGAGGTGCATTGTTTCTTGTGCGTCGCGTTGAGTATGCAGCTCTGCGTTAGCATGTCTGCTGGACGTGAGCACCGGGAGAGAGGGTTTGTCCAGAGGGATTGGTTTTTTCTTCACAGCAGAGGTGCGTGGGGCCATCGGCTTTTCGGGATAGGTTTACTTTGGTCGATTAAGGGAGGGAATGAAATGAGTTCGATGATTGAGGTGGTTGTTGTTGAGGGGTGGTGCTGAAGTCCGTACCCAGGGGCTGCTTCAGGGGGTCCGAAATCTCTTTTTCACCATTCGCACAACGAAAAAGAGCGGATCTGGTCTGATGATGCTCCAGCTAGGTAAAGCGAGGTCACTGATAATGCTGCCACACGAAAATCTGCGGATTTCCATGTGGTTATGGTGATAATCGCGGGGGTTCCTATCATAGTTGTTTGCCGATTTGTGTTCGAATTCAACATAGAACAAAAGTAAGAAGTACTAATCTTGATGATACAATGCATTTAATTCTCTGGGAATTCTCTCTTAAACTTGAATGATGAGGAAACATAATAATTTTAAACTGTCCTGCTTATCACAGGGAGTAATAGAGATCATTGGGTATTATGTTCAAGGGTGAACAGTAAACCATCATGGTTATCAGTCTTGAGGGTCTCAGTAATTAATTTGAGGGACTTGGTAATTCATGGAGAAATTGTGTTCAATGACTAACAGCAATACTATGAGGGTTCTTGAATAATATCTTTCAGTGATAGAATTGTATTCAATGGGATGGTTAATTGTTCTTGCTGGATGATGGCTTCGTTGAGTGGGGGCTTTTTCCGAATTTATGTTTTCTGACTGGAGCCCCCAACTCATATGCCAACTGGTCATGTTGCATTGGTCAGAATACCAAGTACTGGTTGACATTGGTAGAGAGCATACAAATACAATATTTTTGCATACAAATGCTATATCTTGGAAAACTCTCTAGAATCCCACTAATAACCTACTGATCAAATCAGGTGACTGTTGGTAATGTTCTTAGTCCTTTGCAGATCTGTTATCTCTGAACTCATCATTTGTCAATACATTATCAGCTGCAGTAAAGTGTCCATACCTTAATCCTAGATTCCTGATTAGTTCTTGATTTTGTCTGTGGCTTCCTTCTCCTGCTGTGTTCATTGTAAACACTTCACCAAAGTAGATATTATCAGGCATCCTGGGGCCACTAATAGGATCTAGCAACCATCTTAATCTGGTGGTATACTGTAGTCTCATTATATCATGCCTGTCTTCAGTCATGTTTTCCTGTATTGTCAGTGACCTTAGTGCTATTTTGCAATGTATTGGTCTTTGATGCCTATGGACAATTGTCATCTCTATTGGCTACCTAGACCTACTATTGCATATTTGTTTCATGTATTGACATCGAGACTGATTGCACCAGGTCACCAATCATCTGCTTTAGCTCCTGTCTTTTCCAACTTATGACCTTGCAATCCATTCCATCCATTCCAAACAGGACATTGGTATCCTTAAAGAAGTTGAAGTCATACTGTAGATTGCAAATGAAACCAACATCCCTGAATCTGTGTTAACTGGGGGTTGTCTCATGACTGACAGCAGGGTAACTCAAGAGTTCTGAAAAGAAAAAATGAGAAGTAATAATTCCAATGATGGGAATTATTTACATCTCTGGGGTTTCTCCAAAACTAATGAGTAGTAACATGTTATAATCTTAAACTCTCCTGCTTGTCTCAGGGAGCATTATGAGATCATGAATTGTAATTGTGTTCAAGTGTGAATGGCAATTTGTGAGGGTCTGATTGATTGAGGAGGGTCTTCCTTGTATGGTCTTGGAGGTCTTTCAAGTATTTTGTAAATAGTTGAGTATAAGGTACTAATATCCTTCTGGGACTTGGTTGTAGTTGATGGGATAATTGTGGATCTTTTTGCTAGATGATGGCTTCTTTGAGTAAGGGCTTTTTGATGTTGCATATTTTCTGACTTGAGCTCCTGTCCCATATACTGACCATGTCCATTGCAGTGGTCAGTGTCACAGCTCGACAAACCTTCTGCTCTTTTATCTATTATCTCCTACCATTTTGTTTATTTACCCTATCCCAAGTACCCTGCCCAATCCCCCCCCTTACACTGTGGTTAATAGGTTGTGTGGCTTATGTGTGTGGCTTACCTGTGTGGCTGTGCACTTGGCAGCAAGCCCCATGAATCAGGATAAATGCACAGCTGCATGTGCTTGGGAGGCTAAGGGTGGCTGTGTTGATCAATCAAGGGTTAAGGGTTTAGGGTCTGCTAGTTTAGTGTCTCGGCATGGAAGGAGAAAGGTGTATATAAGAGGACTTGTCCTCCGAGCATTCTGTTTCCTTTCCTTTTCTCCTTACACAGTTATTTGTTCATCTTACAGAACAAATATTTGGAACCTCTTCAGTTCTCGTCCTCATCCTTGCTACCGCCTCTGTCTCTGTCTCAGTTCTTCATCCCCTGGCCTCTGTCCTCTTTGCTCTGTTTTCCCTGATCCTGTCCCTTGACTCATCTCTGCTCCTAAACATGGATTACACATAGTTGTTGCATGTCACAGCTGTAGGTATCCAATGTTGGTACTCTCCAAGAGATCCTGTCTTGTGTTCATGATCATTGTCAACAAGCCTAGAGCCCTCAGGTTCTCTGCTGAATACCTCGTCCATGACTGCCATTACAGTCGGAATGCCAAGTACTGGTTGATGTTGGTAGAGAGCATGCAAACATGATATTTGTCACACACAAATTGCACATTTTGAATTTACCAGTACAAATACTCCAAAATGTCCCCAAACCAATTGCATGACTCCTGGTGATCCTCTTGGCTATATTGTTCATATGTTGCTGCTAACCCTGTCATTTGTCACTATATTATGGCTCATTATACCACCTCAATTGTCATACCCCACCTGTAAAACACATTCCAAGAATGGGGATTCTTACTAAGTAATGACTCAAGCCATAAGGCAAGAGTCATTACTAACCACACTTCATCCACTTCGCGCAGGAAGTAGGATAATGGGGGGCCAGGAAAAAAGTCAGTTCATCATAAAGGGTTGGAAACCTGGGGTAGCCTCAGGAGGGACAGTTTCCATTCAATGGCTGAGGTTTCTAATACCCAGCTGTATCCTGGGGGACATACCACTGATGTTGACAAAAACCTGGAATACTTATAGCCTGGGCCACTGTGGTTCTTACAGGCCACAAGTCAAGGAAGGGACTACCCTCTGCCATATACATTTCACCATACTCGAATGATATGCCATGTTATACAGGACCACCCCAACCAGCAGACATGGAAGGGGCTGGGACAAAGAAAGGCAGAAGGATAAGAAGAAGCGAAATGTAAAGGGAGGAGTTGATTGTATATGACCGAGTCTGCCATGATCAACCATAGATGAAGGCTCGAGCAAGTCAAGGTTGATAATGAGGATGAGGAATTCATGGATGAGGAGAACAGTGTTAGGTATTTAAGAATGAATTGAATGTACCCTATGACTGAGTGCCAAGTGCAAATCAAGAATCATATGTTACTGAGGAAGCTCAGCAGAGATGATTGGAAAACCAAAGGAACAACACTGAACATCATTAAGATAAGATATGCAATAATGGAGTCTAGTTGGCTGAAGGAGAAAAGGATTGTCATAGGCAGTAATGACCGATATGTGGCACAATGGCCCTGAGGCAGCCAACAATACAGGAAACCTCATCTTGCAGTCAACCCTTGGTTAGCACAATCAGATGACAATAAGCACATATAGACAAAGAGATATGAATGTTGGATCCTATTGGAAGTCACAGGAGGCCCAGATGACATCTAGTGTGGTGAAGTGTTGGCAAGGCATACAGACGGCACAGGAAGCCACAGCCCTAGATAAGGACAGATCAGGATATCTGGCAACTAAGGACAAACACTTCACCTGAGCTGATGATGCATGCATAAGATAAGATATGTACTCAAATGCCCTATGGAGGTTATATTATTAGACATAATATATCGGCAAATGATGGGCTTAGCAGTAGCACATGCATGATATGGCCAAGAGTATCAGCAAGGGTCATCTGATTGGTTCGGGAATGATTTGGAGTGTTTGCATGGAAAAATTCGAAATACAGAATTTGTATGCCAAAACTATCATGTGTGCATGCTCTCTACCAATGTCAACCAGAGGAAGTCAAGGTTGATAATGAGGATGAGGAATCGATGGATGAGGAGAACAGTGTTAGGTATTTAAGAATGAATTGAATTTACCCTACGACTGAGTGCCAAGTGCAAATCAAGAATCATATGTTACTGAGGAAGCTCAGCAGAGATGATTGGAAAATCAAAGGAACAATACTGAATGCCATTAAAATAAGACATGCAATAACAGAGTCTAGTCAGCCAAAGGAGATAAGGATTGTCATAGGTAGTAAAGACCAACACATGGCACAGTGGTCCTGAGGCAGCTGATAATACAGGATACCTTATCTCAAAGACAACCTTCAGTTAGCACAATATGACAAGAATAAGTGCATATGGACAAATGGATAAGAAGGTTGGATCCTATCAGAAGCCACAGGAGGCCCAGATGACATCTACCATGGTGAAGTGTTGGCAAGGCATACAGACAGCACAGGAAGCCACAGCCCAGATAAGGACAGATTAGGAAATCCAGAAACTAAGGAAAAACACTTCACCCAAGCTGATGATGCATGCATAAGATGAGATATGTGCTAAAATGCCCTACAGAGGTTATATTATTAGAGATAATATATCGGCAAATGACGGGCTGAGCAGTAGCACATGCACAATATGGCCAAGGGGATCAGCAAGGGTCATCTGATTGGTTCGGGAATGATTTGGAGAATTTGCATGGAAAAATTCCAAATACAGTATTTTTATGCCAAAAATATCATGTTTGCATGCTCTCTACCAACGTCAACCAGTACTTGGCATTCTGACCACCGCAACATACCCGGTGGGTATATGAGTGGGGAGCTCAAGTCAGAAAACATAAAATACCAAAATGCCCCCACTCGAAGAAGCCATCATCCAGCAAAAGACCTACAATCATCCCATCAATTACAAGCAAGTTCCAGAAAGTTATTAGTACCTTATACCCAACTATTTACAAATAAGCAAAGGACCTACAAAACAATACAACCAAGACCCTCCTCGAACAATAAGACAGTCACAGATTGCTGCTCACACTTGCATGCAATTACCACTGACAATCTCAAAACACTCCCTGAGATAAGCAGGAGAGTTTAAGATTATAAGATGTTATTACTCATTTCTACGAGATCCCCAGAGAAGTGAATAATTCCCATCATTTGAATTATTACTTCTCATTGTTTTCTTTTTGGAAATCTTGAGTTACCCAGCTGTCGGTCACAAGACAACCCCCAGTTAACATGATAATCTTACTCAATACCTCACCAAGCCTATTGAGAGATGTCCTACAAGAAACACAGAACCACAAAACAGAAAAATGATGCCTGAGCCAATGGAAATCAATTTCCTACCTATGCCTTCCTGGGCACTAGTTAGCACCAACAATGGGGGAGCAGAGAATATCCCACCTATCGAACCCATCAAACTGCACTCTGTCCCTGAGTGGGGATGCACCCTTATGAATCAACTACACCATACTGCAGTCGAAATCAATAGCCTCCAAGGACAAATCCAAGGGGATAAAACACAGGCATACTACATTTTTATGCAAATGCAGAATGATTATTGCAAAATCGAATCCAACTGAATCCTTGCAATTGCTCAGGCCCAGCAGCATGCTGCAGATGCTACCGGCACTCACTTCAACCTCACCACCACTGAATTTGCAGAAGTGGCAGATGCCCACATGGCCCTAAGGAGACATGTGGAGATGATTACCATCAATGCAGCAGAAAGCGAAGAATGAAGACAGAAGTTGCTTCAGGATTTTGCCCAACAAATGGAAGCCAACCAACATGTCTGGATTGCATACCACAAAGACCAGGCAGTTAAGCAGGAGAAGATAAACAATGATTGCCAATGATGGGGTACCAAAATGAATGCCCGTGAAGCCAGGGCAGGAGCCAACCAGGAGAAGGTCAAGGAGGACCTATGGAAACTAAAGTGTCTCCAATCGCAGCTCCAACAGAACCAGGCCAATGCATCTGCAATTTCTCAGCAACAACATGAAGACATGTGACGATCATTCCGGGAAGAGCTCCAGGCCATTGGAGAAGAGTTCAAGGCCCAATGCCAATTAGCCCAAGAGACCCCAAAGGATATAGATGTAACCTCAGTCATTGATAACATCTTAGAGCAACATGCCTGACAGGGGAGAATTCCCCTCCCAAGTAGTGATGGGATGGAGTCAGATTGTGACCTTCCTCCTCTACCACCCAGTGACTGATCAAGTAGACCCTCAACTCGACTGGGAAGAGCAACAGAGTCCAGGGGCAGCAGTCCACCAGGTGGAGTGATACCACCTCCAGGACCCCCACCCAGAGGAAGCAGTTCCAGTTACTCCAGTTCACACTGAGAATCAGATAGTGTTAACCGGGGGTTGTCTCATGACTGATGGCCAGGTAACTCAAGATTTCCAAAAGAAAAAAATGAGAAGTAATAATTCCAATGATGGGAATTATTTACTTCTCTGGGGATTCTCGTAGAAATGAGTAATAACATGTTATAATCTTAAACTCTCCTGCTTATCTCAGGGAGTGTTTTGACATCATCAGTGGAAATTGCGTTTAAGTGTGAACAGCAATCTTTGAGGGTTTTATTGTTCGATGACAGTCTTGGTTGTATTGTTGTGTATATCTTTCCAGTATTGTGTAAATAGTCAAGTATGAGGTACTAATATCTTTCTGGAACTTGCTCATAATTGATGGGATGATTGTAGGTCTTTTGCCAGATGATGGCTTCTTCGAGTGGGGGCTTTGTGGCCTTTTATGTTTTCTGACTTGAGCTCCCCAGTCATTTACCCACAGGGTATGTTGTGGTGGTCGGAATGCCAAGTACTGGTTGACGTTGGTAGAGAGCATGCAAACATGATATTTTTCACATACAAATTCCACATTTCAAATTTTTCCATGCAAATGCTCCAAATCATTCCCAAACCAATTGGATGACCCTTGGTGATCCTCTCGGCCATATCGTGCATGCGCTATTGCTAAGCCCGTCATTTGCGGATATATTATGTTGTTAAACACCAGATTCTACTGACGTGTACTGTTCTTAGGCAGGCAACATGACGCAATACTTCGACTGCTTTGCAGTGGGGGTTTGGCTCTTGGTTCCAATATTCTATTAGATACTGGCACGGGCAATACTTCTCTATTGAATGTGCAGAATGTCTCTGTGTCATACCCCACCTTTAAGACACATTTTAAGAATGGGGATTCTTACCAAGTAATGACTCAAGCCATGAGGGCAAGAGCCATTACTAACCTCCCTTCATCCACTTCCCGCAGGAAGTAGGATAATGGGGGGCCAGGAAAAAAGTCAGTACATCATAAAGGGTCAAGGACCCGGGGTAGCCTCGGGAGGGACAGTTTCCGATCAATGGCTGAGGTTTCTAATGCCCAGCCATATCCCGAGGAACGTACCGCTGATGTTGACAAAAACCTGGAATACTTATAGCCTGGGCAACTGTGGTTCTTACTTGCCACAAGTCCAAGAGGACTACCCTCTGCCGAAAATGCTTCGCCGTATTCGAACGTTGTGCCGTGTCACACAGGACCACCCCAACAGGCAGGCATAGAAGGGGCTGGGACAAGAAAACAGGAGGAGAATGAATAAGAAGAATTGAGATCGAGGAGGAGTTCGCCGTATATGACTGAGTCTGCCGGAATGAATAGAGGAAGGTCGAAGGAAGTCAAGGTCGATGATGAGGATGAAGGATTGATGGACGAGGAAAGATTGTAGGATATTTAAGAATGAATTAAATGAACACTACGACTGAGTGCCAAGTCCAAGATCAAGAATCATATGTTACCGAGGAAGCTCAGCGGAGATGATCGGAACCCGAAGGAATGATACCGAACGTCATTATGATAACACATGCAATAGCGGAGTCTAGTCGGCCGAAGGAGATAAGGATTGTCTTAGGCAATAAAGACCAATACGAGGTGCATTAACCCTGAGGCAGCCGACAACACAGGAAACCTTATCCAAAGGCAGCCTTCGATCAGCACGATATGACGAGACTGGATGCATACGGACAAACGGAAAGATAAGATGAAACCTATCGGAAGCCACAGGCGGCCCGGATGACATCTACCGTGGTGGAGTGTTGGCAAGGCATACCGACGGCACAGGAAGCCGCAGCCCAGATAAGGACGGATCAGGAAATCCGGCAACTAAGGACAAACACTTCACCTGAGCTGACGACGCATGCATAAGATGGGATATGTGCTCAAATGCCCTACGGAGGTCATATTATTAGACATAATATATTGGCAAACGACGGGTTTAGCAACAGCGCATGCACGATACGGCCGAGAGGATCACCAAGAGTCATCCGATTGGTTTGGGAACGATTTGGAGCGTTTGCATGGAAAAATTCGAAATACGGAATTTGTATGTGAAAAATATCATGTTTGCATGCTCTCTACCAACGTCAACCAGTACTTGGCGTTCCGACCACCGCAACGTACCCGGTGGGTATATGAGTGGGGAGCTCAAGTCAGAAAACATAAAATACGAAAAAGCCCCCACTCGAAAAAGCCATCATCCAGCACAAGACCCACAATCGTCCCATCAATTACAAGCAAGTCCCAGAAAGATATTAGTACCTCATACTCGATTATTTACACAATACTCGAAAAACCTATACAACAATACAACCAAGACCCTCTTCGAACAATAAGACCCTCACAGATTGCTGTTCACACTTGAACGCAATTTCCATCGACGATCTCGAAACGCTCCCTGAGATAAGCAGGAGAGTTTAAGATTATAACACGTTATTACTTATCATCCCTACGAGAATCCCCAGAGAAGTACATAATTCCCATTATTGGAATTATTACTTCTCATTTTTCTTTTTCGGAGATATTGAGTTACCCTACCGTCGGTCACGAGACAACCCCCGGTTAACACTATAATCTTACTCAACGCCTCACCGAGCGTACTGAGAAACGTCCTACAAAAAATTCAGAACCACAAAACAAAAAGAACAATGCCTGAGTCCATGGAAATCGACTTCCTACCCATGCCTTCTTGGGCATTGGTTAGTACCAACACTGGTGAAATGGACAATATCCCACCTATCGAACCAATCAAGCTTCACTCCGTCCCTGAATGGGGACGCACTCTCATGAGTCAATTACACCACACGGCTGCCGAAATCAACAGTCTCCATGGACAGATCCAGAATGATGAATCAGAAGCATACCGCATCTTTATGCAAATGCAAAATGATTATCACAAGATCGAATCCAACCTCAATCTTGCAATCTCTCAAGCCCAGCAACATGCGGCGGATGCTACAGGAGCCCACTTCAACCTCACAACAACCCAGTTTGCAGAAGTTGCTACTGCCCACATGGCCTTGAGAAGGCATGTGGAAATGATTACCATAAATGCTGCGGAAAATGAGGAACGAAGACAAAAAGTGCTCCAGGATTTTGCTCAACAAATGGAAGCAAATCAGAACATCTGGGTGGATTACCACAAGGATCAGGCAGCCAAGCAAGAAAAATTTAACAACGACTGTCAACGATGGGCCTCTGAGATGAACACCAGAGAGGCAAAGGCCAGAGTAGACCAAGAAAAGGTCAAAAAGGATTTACAAAAGTTGAAACGTCTGCAGGAACAGCTACAACAGTATCACATCAATGCCTCAGCTATTTCCCAGCAGGAACGAGAAGAGATGCGACGATCATTTCGAGAAGAACTCCATGCAATTGGAGAAGAACTGAAGGTCCAATTCCAATCAGCACAACAGTCCCGCAAGGATATCGATGTACCCTCGGTCATCGATAGCATCCTAAAGCAACATGCCCAGCAGGGAAGAATTCCCCTCCCGAACAGTGATGACCCAGAGTCAGAATATGACCTCCCACGTTACCCACAAAATGAGCAATCGGGAAGAGGCTCAATCCGAAGTGGAAAGACCACCGAATCCAGAGACAGTAGCCCACCAGGAGGAAGGATACCTCCCCCAGGGCCTCCACCTGGAGGAAGTAGCTCCAGCTCCTCCAGCTCAGACTCAGAATCAGATAGACCTAAGGATTTAGGGCAGGAGATATCAAGACTCATTCGTGCCCTAGGGAAGAAGGACAAAAAGAATCGCATCACCAAGCGACCAGAAGCAATTGTTCTAGGAAAAGCTCCCAAGATGAAGGAACCAGAGGTTTTCGATGGGGATAGAGAAAATTACATCCCATGGATGAAAGCAGTCAAGGAATATATGACTGTGCGATCTATCGACTTTAATACCGATGCAACCCGAATCCACTGGTTGGGCTCCCTCCTAAAAGGAGATGCCCGCCAATGGCACCAAAACCGTGTTGATACTACTGAGAAGGAATTACGCCCTGATACCTGGCCCTCATACACTGCAGCAATGGACCACTATTTCCGTGACCCCCACCAGAAGCGCAACTACACCAACAAGATGGCCAGGTTGCATTGGAAGTACAAACCTGGATGCCATAAGACTGGCCTCCCAGCAGATCAATGGGGAATCAGGATGGCCATCTACCAAGAGAAGGCCCAAGTTGAAGGAGAGGTCCTGAGAGAAATTTATGATCAGGCATTCCCAGAGGATCTGGCTTGCCAGGCATGGACAGATGTTCAAGACTTGGATGACCCAAAGTATGAGCGTTTTAAGGCCAGACTGATCAAGCTTGCAACTGCAAAAGAAGAACATCGGAACATGCATGAAAAGCCACTGCTCCACATATATCAAACCCCCTCAGAGCCCAAGCAGGAGAAGGACAAGCGGAAGAGGGATGAGGAAAAGAAATTCCAAAACAATCGCGAAGCATTAGCTGGGGTTCCCCAGGCTGAAATCGATCAGCATAAGGCCGATAAGGCTTCCTGCTGGCGTTGTGGGCGGAGTAGCCACCATACATTAGAATGTTTTGCAAAGAAGACCTCCAAAGGAACGGATTTGGCTACCACAGTAGCAGCAGTCACAAAGAAGGCTAAACGCCAACGACCTTCAGAAGACTCGGATGATGATGAGGATGTCACCAAGGAACCAGTAACCAAGCGGCCGAAGAATGTCGCCACTGTAACCCAGACAGTATCAGAACCGGACCCAAAACCAGCAAAAAGATGTTGGGAAGTAGAGACCTCAGACCTCTCGGATTTAAACTAGGAAAGCCTCGTAAGATACGCAGAGGCATCCAAGAAGAAGAAGACGTATCAGGTTCTCAGAGGATATCAGTAGCTGGAGTCAAACGTACACAAACCCAAGGAAACCAAAAACAATCCAAAAAATCAAAACCTAATAAAAAAGAACCTGAGACGAAATTACAATTGGCCAACAGCAAGCCACCCCGAGTAGGTTCCAGACCAATTGTCCCAATGAATCTCTCGATACCTGGACAAGAGACATTCAATGTCCAAGTCATGTTCGATACAGGTGCAGCCATACCTATCATCAGTTCCAAGTTTATCAAGGAACATCACCTACCCAGGATCACCCGAAATGCACCCCTCAGAATCAATGGGGCAGATGGTCGTCCATTGTCTGGAGCTGGGGAAGCTTTCACACACTCCTTATTGCTCCAGTACAAAGGCCACTATACAAGGGAAACATTCGAGATTATGCCTCTAGAATCAGGAACAGACATAATCCTCCCCTGTTGGTGGATGGCCAAGCATCAACCCAACAAGTTTTGGGGAAAACCAGAAGACATCACCTTAGACTCCGAATTCTGTAAACAACACTGCACCAAAGCTACAGCACAAGAATTCTCCCTCACGATGGATAAAGATATCCTACACCACTATGATGCAACAGTAATTGGGTATATTGCATCAGTCAACTCAAACACAAATGAGGTAGACCCAGCTACAGTGGTACCTCAAAAGTTCCGACAATATGTCGAAGTCCTAGGCAAAGAGCTTGCAGATAAGCTCCCCGATCACAAACCCTACGATCATGCAATAGATCTGAAGGAGGGTGAACAACCACCATGGGGACCAATGTACCCCCTAAATGAAACAGAATTACAAGCGCTGCGGGACTACCTCAAGGAAATGTTGGAATTAGGAAAGATCCGCCCTTCGAAATCCCCTGCAGCAGCACCAATCATCTTTGTTCCAAAGGCCCATGGCCGAGGCCTCAGGTTATGTGTTGATTACCGTGGTTTGAATAAAGTAACCATCGCCAATCGATACCCATTACCAATTATGTCCGAACTCCAAGATAGGGTCAGAGGTGCAAAAATATTCACCAAGATTGACCTCAAGAATGGATACAACTTGATTCGGATCAAACCTGGAGATGAATGGAAACCAGCATTCAAGACACGGTATGGGCTGTATGAATACACTGTCATGCCCTTTGGGTTGTCGAATGCCCCAGCAACCTTTCAAAATATGATGAATCATATTTTTCGGGATTTGTTGGACTTAGGATTGATTGTATATTTAGACGACATCCTCATTTATGCAGAAACAGAGGAAGAACACGATCGCATCGTCACAGAGGTATTGAAACGCCTAGCAGAAAATGGGCTAGCCATATCACAGGACAAATGCTTTTGGTCAACCAGCCGAGTCGACTTCCTAGGGTATGTTATTTCAAAAGATGGTATTGAAATGGCCCAAGACAAAGTCCAATGCATTCGGGACTGGGAACGCCCAAGAAGTATAAGAGATGTACAATCATTTATTGGCTTCGCGAATTTTTATCGTCGATTTATAAGAGAATTCTCAAAAGTCGCTAAACCCCTTAGCGATTCAACGAAGGGATCACCAAAGGACTGGATCTGGACAGATGCAATGACAGAGGCATTCGAGCAACTAAAAAACTGCTTTACGACTGCACCCATACTCACACACTTCAATCCACAACAAGAATGCATCGTCGAGACTGATGCATCTGACTTTGCACTGGGTGGCACATTGTCACAAAATGCAGAAGACAAAAAGCTACACCCAATCGCCTTCCACTCCAGAAAGTTCTCACCAGCTGAAATCAACTACGAAATTCATGACAAGGAATTACTGGCGATAGTTGATTGTTTTAAGACATGGCGAAGATATTTAGAAGGATCACTCCACACGGTCCAGGTATTTACTGACCACAAAAACCTTGAGTACTTCATGACAACCAAGGTTCTCAACAGAAGGCAGGCACGCTGGGCTCAGGAACTGGCCGGCGTGGACTTCAAAATTTTTTATAGGAAAGGAACAAGTAATGGCAAGCCAGATGCATTATCAAGGCGCCCGGAGTATCGCCCTGAAAAGGGGGGAGGTGGAAACCAGCCGATACAGACTGTATTGCATGAAAAACACTTCGACACAATCTCAGCAATCAGTACTGGAGGAGAAGGAATGGTGTTCTGTTGCTCAGCAGTTCAGCTGGCTTATCTGGCATCATCAGTATCAAAATGGACAAAGGAATTTGAGCAGGAAGTAAGAGAGGCAGGACAACAGGATGCAGCATACTACCAGGCCTTAGACGAACTGAGTGGAAGCGCACAAGAAGTAGAAGGAAAGGAAAGGATTTTAGAACTACAGGATGGATTACTATATCGCAAGGGATTGCTTTGGGTCCCTGAGAATGCACGACATGCGATTTTACATACCGAGCACATCAGCGCAGTAGCCGGACACTTTGGTCAAGACAAAACGATCGAGCTGATCCGACGCAACTTCTGGTGGCCTAAGATGGACCAAGAAATTATCGAATATGTCAGAAGTTGTTTAGAACGTCAGAAGGATAAGGCATCACGCCACAAGCCATATGGCTTACTCTCACCACTAGAGCTCCCATATGCACCATGGACATCAATCGCCATGGATTTCATCACAGACCTCCCCTTGTCAGAAGACTGTGACCAACTCTGGGTCATCATAGACAGGTTTACGAAGATGGCCCACTTCATACCACTCAAGAAGGATCAAAAGACAGCGG